>JAFMTC010000837.1:0-49859 GCA_018845635.1 Nicrophorus orbicollis | reverse complement strand
TGAGTTATATAAACTAAGATGTTCAGGGTGATGAGTTATATAAACTAAGATGTTCAGGGTGATGAGTTATATAAACTAATAAATTTAAAAAAAAGTTGATAAAGTGGTTAAGTTTTACCTGAGAATGGGCCAAGGGAATGGTGTTTTTGAACTCGATCCATGTGACCACCTCAGAGCAAGGTGGCGTCGTCAAAGAACCACCGTAGGTGAAGTAGATGGACCTATTCTTCATCAGCATCTGATCGAAAGTGGGCATATTCATCATCGTTATCGAAGAGTTTGCTTCTTCAATATCCGGTAAAACGTTAGTAATCACATCGTAGTTGCTATTCTCTTCCTCGGCATTCTGAAAATCGAAATCTCCAGGTTACACAACACGAATGCAAAACCGCAAACACAGCTTCACGTGATCAGATGAATTCCAACAGGAAATCTCATTACCGCGATAAAACTTCAAATTGCATTCGAATTACCACTTTGATTAATGCTGCATCTTCTACATCTCAGAATATAGACAAAAAATACACACTCATAACGCAGACAAGAGAGAGAGAGAAAAAAAGCAACAAGTTTGTATAGGAAAGTCATATCCATTAATTGATCATTAAGTCTAGTTGCGGTCAGGAATCGCTCATTTGCGGTCACCTACCGTGTGCCAAAAAACAACGATAGACGACCTCCTGCATTGTTCTAATATGCAAGTCAACATATCGTCCTTTAATGAAAAGAAATGAATATGAAGAAGTAGCAAAAAAAGAGGTATAAATATTCTCTGCACGCTCTATTTATCATCAAAATTTCGCCTTTCTTCAACTGCGACGGCTCCTCACCATTAATAACATCGTTACGTATTCGAATGCGTATTAAAAATCAATTATTGCTCGAAAGTGAAACACGAAAAAAATTGTACACACAGCAACATAATAATGCGACAACGGACACGAAATTTCGCGTTACGTAACGCGTGTGTAACCTTAGCCTGAGCGAGTGAGCGTTTGTGTGTACTTAGCAAGTTGAATAACTGAAATTTTTCCGTTTTGTTCGATTCGCTAGGAGCGTGGAGGAACAAATAAATCCTTCGTTAGCAATGCAGATTGATCAGGAAAGTTTCACACACATAAGCCATACGAGTTAGTTATCCGTCATTAACGCCAATTACGGGCGATTATCAAAGTGTATGCAAATTGGACTTAATGTTTTCTTTATCTCTCTCTCTCTCTCTTTCTCTGTACACTTTGTGAATCCGCTCCGACTCACCGAGTACAGGAAGGATAAAACGGTCAAACCGTCCGGATGATCGATTGCATCTTGGATCGTCCCGTAAGCCCTCTGGAAAAACACCATGTGCAATTCCATTGGATAACTGCAACAAAAAACATCACATTAATACGTTTCGATATTTAGTATTCAAATAATTGCACTTATTTATCCAGTAAAAGACTACTGTCCACCAGTGACTATCAACGGAAAAATTATACCGACAGCTAATAAAGTTAAATATTTGGGTATGCATCTGGATAGAAGATTGACCTGGAAGGATCACATCCAAGCAAAAAGAGAACAACTTGAAATCAAGTTCAGGAAGCTGTACTGGCTACTACGTGAAGACTCGCAAATTTCAAAAGAAAACAAGCTGTTGATTTATAAGGTAATCTTAAAACCAGTCTGGACCTATGGAATACAGCTGTGGGGAAGCACTAGCAAATCTAATATAGCTATTATACAAAGATTCCAGTCGAAAAGCCTAAGAAGAATCATAGGAGCTCCATGGTACATTACAAACAGGAGAATACACGAGGATCTTCAAATAGAAACAGTGGAGGAAGCCATTATGAAATATAGTAGCAGATACCAAAATAGGCTAGAAAAACATCCAAATGACTTAGCTATCAATATTCTTGATAATAGCTTAACAACTAACCGACTGAAGCGATGTAATTTACTGGATCTTCCAATAAGATTTAACATCTAAGTAGCAAATTGTCATTTGTCAACCGTTAAACCATTTACTGAATGTTTTGTTATAAAATAGATTGTAAATAAAAACAGACGTTATACAAAAAAAAAATTATCCAGTCTCACAAATCATTATAATACATCTCAATACCATATCAATCAATTAATTAAATAAACGAGTTACGTTCACTTGTATAAATAATCAAGATTATTTTGTAATTTAACATTTTCCGCAATTAATTAAATGCAGTACAATCTAATTCATTCAATCAATCAGTTAGAAAATGAGATTTAGATTTAGTAAAGTGAAAAAATATTTATGAATACAAATAAAATGACTTAACAAACTCGTAGAATTTTATTAGCTTAATAAATAAATTGAAAAATGTATTCAATCAAGTTTCATATCTTCTTAATAAATATTTGGAATTATTCGAACAAGTGATTTTTCAAATTATAATATTAATAAAATGAATTACAATCTAATTAACTCAATAAATACGTTAGAAAATGAGATTTGCAAAGTGAAAACACGTTTGGAATACAAATAAAATCACTTTAACAGCTCGTAAATTTCATTTACAAGCGTTTTTCATTCAATGAAATTTCATTTTACTACAATAAATCAATGTAAAAACGTTAAAGATTCAATCAGAATCAGTTTATTATTTCATAGTTTTGTAACGTTAATTAGTTCATCAATTATACAATTACATACATTGTTATGGTTTGTTTTCATTTAATATTAATAAGATACAGTGCAATCAAATTCATTCAATAAATCATTTAGAAAATGCGATTCATTAAAGTGAAAACACAAATTGAACATATTTTTTTTATAAGAAAATAAATATAATAACAACTCATATAATCCGGTTTCGATGAGTCCGGATTCAGTATAATTATAGTTATTATTCATTAAATTAATGTATTTCCTAAACTTGTATTTAGTTTTTAGATTATTTAGCAATTTAACATTTATGTAATCAAGTAAACACTTTAAATTCTAATTCACTTCTTGCAAAAATGCAATTCAGTAACGTGAAAATACATTAAGAATACAACATTTCATCGATTCTTGCAAATCGTCACTTTATATCTTCCAATTACACTCTTCGTGTTTAAGCTTGTTTAGTGAATTAGCATTGCATGTAGTTAATTAGATAATTTACAATCTAATGAATTCATTAATTTCATGAGAATACAATTAATTCACTAATTGCTTAAGAAAATGCAATTAAGTAGTTAAACAAATAACACCTAAGTATTCGTATCTCTCATTTGAATATCTTTTTTTTTAATTCAAGTTCATTGACTGGATTTCAATTATTGTGTAATTAATTAAATACAGATCAATATAATTCATGAAATAATTATTTTACAATTAATTACAGAAAAAATCATTATAAGAAATTCATTAAATTCTGTTATTCAATTTTAGTCATTTAATATTTTTATAGCAATTGTAACGAGAATAATTAGTATAACAATTATATAAATAATTACAAAATGAAGTTTTAATGAACTGGTTTTTTATAATGAATGAAATTCAGTGCAATTTAATATAATTAATTAAAACGTTATATTTTTTTTAAATAAAACTGGATTTTGTGAAGTGAAATCATTTAAAAAATGAAACTTGTAACTAAAAATGAACACGAATTTAAATTACTTAAAAAAAATCGACTTCTTAAAGAAATTCTTTAATCAAGATTATTTTGTGATTTATCTTGTAGTTAAAAGTTATGTACTTGCTAGTGAAAATTGTAAGAAACGTACGGATTATAAAAATGTATGTTTTTTTACTCGCATTAAACAATAAATTGTAGTCGTTGCAACATGAGAAACACAAATAAATTTGCATATTGTGAATACAGGAACGTATCATTTGCAAACACCTTCACCTTGGCCAGTTTTACATCGATGTACACGCATTTCCAAGTGACTTTGCATCATTTTATAATAAAAAAAAATACCTTTGTGAGCGCTCCAATTAAGTTTTTACGAAGATTAATTGCTAATCTAATTAACTTATGGAATATATTGTTTCGCATTTATTAAATCTTACATTTTTTTTGATGACTTCGTGTATTCCTTATCGAAAAATTCGGATTAATTTCTGTAATTTTCCTTACAATTAGGTCGAGTTTCATTATTATCCAAAGAAATTGAAGTCATTGAAACTGGATTCTTTGAAGAGTTGCGCCGATCCAAGGATTTACGGAGATCTCTTTTTCTAGTTTAATATCGCATTTTGTTATTGCATAAAAGGCGAGGTCTGTCTGCGTAGTTTGATTTATGAGAGATTCATATTTATATCGTTCACCCTGTTTCTTTTTCTTTTAAAATTACATTTACACATCTGCTTTCACGGTTGTTTCTTCTTGCAATTTGCGACAAACATTTGCTTAGAAAGCAACTGCTGGTAATTAGACCTACAATTGTTTTCGAAAATTTGTTTAATAAGTAAACCACAAACGTTTACACAAGTTTTCGTCAAGTTTTTTTTTAAGATAATAGTTTCTCAATTACGAATACAACTAATTATGAAGATTTTTTTTCTTAATTAAGATATACATGTATACTTTGAAAACAAAGATATATAAAAAACGATCGTTATTCAAATTTTCTGATTCATTAGTTTACATTCACATTCAATTAACTGGCGTTTCTTTGTTAAGTAAATTTTTGTATTAATTTGTTGTACATTTATGTTACATTCTTCAGATTTCAATGAATTTGATTTTGAAACTAAGATTTTGTTGATTTGTGGTTGATTTGTTTGTTGATTGTTGATTCATAGAATTCATAGTGAGTTTAACAAACATATTCCTTCGAAAACAGATTTTAATAGAAATGGCACTAAAATACAATTCTACAGATTTAGTGTAAGATGTTCGTTATGTGTATGTTATTCAAACACACAAATGTTCCAAAATAGTGTTCGTTTTACGAATAAGTGTGTGTTGTCTGAACACATAAATCTTGTTCGTTAACCGAAATGTTAGAACAGATCGTTAAACAATTAAATCCACAGTATTTAATAAGTTTGAATTAAAATAGAAATAATCGATTTTGTCAGATTATAAGTTTAGAAAATTAGTTTGAAAACGTGAAAAACTTGAATCAAGAATGAATGAGAGAAAATCTGTATTTCACCAAATAATAGTACAGAATTCAGTTGTAATGCTCTGCACAAACGAAGTCATAAAATTGAGTTGAAACTGTAAATAATCTTAAAATAGAATTATGTTTCCGGTGTAAATGTTACATTTTTTTGTATTCAATTGAACTTTTTGTTACCACGTATTTCTGCTATAATTATTTTTCATTGCGTTTCCATTTGAATTTTTTAATGAATATGCTTGAAAAGTTGACACTTCATTGAATTTCGTAAATTAATTGTATTGAAATCTTTAAAGAAAAATCATAAATTTCAATGAAAATCAGTTCATTTTTTTATTGCATTAAATTACAAATATACCCATACCTCGCTTTACTGCCTAGATACGATCCACGAAAAGCCGTATAAGGAATCAATTATTGCGCTTGCGCAAGATTGGCAACATGTAGATATATCGACATGGAAAAAAAGTTTTTTGCCGTTATAGAGAAACATTTTAGGCCGTAAATCGAAAACGTTCCTTAATTGAAGCGGCCGTATAGCGAGGTATGGGTGTATAATGAAATATGTGACATGTAATTGTGTAGTGAGTTCGTTAATCTAGTTGTAATAAAAGTCATTGATAAATGTCATTACATTATGACACAAATATTTGACGTAAGATATTTTGACAGTTGTTTTATACTAATTGGCATATGTCAAATAAGTAATATGTTCATTTTTTCTTCAATTTCAACATCTTTATTAGTACAAATTGTTTTGGCTAACGACCGAGGTGTTTCTGCTTTTTATTTCTTAAAATATTTGACAAGACTTATGATATTTATATTGTCACTTCTCTAATTTAGTTGAAATAAAAGTCATTGATAAATGTCAGTAAATATTTGACAAGACGAATGGTATTTTGATAGTTGTTTTATTTCATATTAATTGGCATAAGTCAATTAACAAAAATGTTCATTAAACATTTATTTCAATAAATAAATTGTAAAGTAATTACGTAAATTTGAAGCAGGACATTAATCAATTATAACAAGTAACATTATATAATAAAACATGTATATTTTATGTCAAAACAAACAAAAATATAATGAGCAGAAATGATTAGCTGACAGCTATTATGCTGTTGTAACCTCAACCTTGACCATCAAAATTAATTAGGACTTCAAATTACAATTAAAAAATGGTTGATTATGTCATAGGAATTGCAGAGCACGACGCAATTATGTGTATGTTATGAAGAGAAGAGAATACAGAAAAAAAACGTAATAACAATAACATTTTAATGCAACAGTTCGAATGCACTTTTGAGTGAGGTGCAATTAGAAAGGCCACATCCTGCTTCAGAAAATCTTCGAGCGCCTTCCACGCCCATATCGAACACAGAGAATGTAACAAACTTCTGGGAAAATTAACTCTCGGTTTATTTATTAACTCTTGGATAATTATGCACATAACGTTACAAAAGTAAGACCTTTGTTCTTGGTAATGAAATCTTTTCATTTAGTAGTCTCTCACCTGCTATTGTTGATCTTGTTCTCGGATCCTTCCGAATCGTCGGAGCCCCAATGGAAATGCAACTGAGCGAATTGGTATTTACCGAGTAAAGGTCCACCGGATATCAACGGCATTTTGGTCGAATTAATCGTGACTATAACTGAAAAAAAAAGTTGAAAAATTTGTAAGTGAAATCAACGAAATGTGTCTTAATTAAACGAGATGAAAACAATCAAATGAAACCCTCATTCAATTTGCCTTAGGTAAAAGTAAAAGTTAAAGTATATTGAGTTATTAAATTAATGTTGCTATCAAGTCAAGTTGCAAACATTAAATTATAAATCGTCTTTATTGCGAGTCGGTAAAACGGTTTCGGGACGCGAGAAAGTCCTCTCCTTTATTTCATTTATTTCTCCAACCAGACTGGACTCGACTTTCCAATCCTTTTGTTTATTTGTCCTCTTAGTCTTAGCTTAACTCTTTTTTTTGTGTCTTTCTACTAGATAAGTAAGCGCGATTTGGAGCGAAGTGAAATCTACCGCAGATTTTTCCCCCAGTCCGTGCGTTACATAATTATCGTGAAATGCAAATGGATCCGAACGATTTCGCAACACAATTTTCTGTTGAATTTATAAAAAAAGGCATCGAAGGACGTGCATTGTTAGATAATAATAAGGTATTGACAGAATGTGCGATAAAAGCAATTAGCTTCGGAGCTGCTTTTATACAATTATCGTCGACGTTGGACATCAATCTAATTTCATGATTATTTTTCGTTCATTCAATGGAAGAAAAACATAGTAATCACGCTAAGAACTCTATCTTTTTTTTATTGTAAATTACTCTAAGAAAAACAAACGTTTATTGCGAAAACAAAATTGTAAATTTTGCTGGAAATTGCACATTTTTTATGTGTTTATTGATCAATTAGTTAATGGACAAGCACGTCCTTCAACAAACAACAAGTTTATATTTGAAAGTGTATAAAGAAAAGTTAAAAAAAAACATTCTCACCTTTAATTTCACTAAGAAATTATTTGAAACTTATGCATTAATTGATCAATTCATTAATTTATAGGCACATCCTTCTACAAATAACAAATTAATATTTGAAAGTGTAAATTAAAGGCTGTAAAAAGTCATTCACAAGTTTTCTAATTTCGTTAGTTTTTCTTTAAATCTGTGTGAGAATTGCAATAGTATAAACATTGTATGTATTTATAACTATTTAGATAGCTGAGTGTGGAATTCTTATTTTACACTTTACTATTTTTACGCGTTTTTTATAGGGTCAATGGTTTCCACATAAAACTGTTATGTTTCTGCTATATTACACAAACTAATGTGTTTATTTTATTGTCTTTTAGAATATTTGCTAATTGTGTTATATAATACTTTTTCATCTCAGTTTATTATTTTCAATGTATCTTTTGAAAAATGTAAGAAATGAGTAGAAAAAAATGAACTTCTTTGCACCAAACTAATATTTGTCACATTTTAATTAATCATTTTGTCTTTGATTTCAAATTAATGATCTTGTAATTAAAGTTTAGAAGAAAATAATTGAATATTTAGAACTGTGCACAATATAAATGCTTCAGATTTATTCTGAATTCAACATATGAATCAATACTTATTATAAGAAAAAAAAACATTAATTTTCTCTTATTATTTGATTTACTGAGAAATTCAAGCAAATTTATTTAGAAAAGACTTATTAGAAATTTTTGTAAAACTTTGTTATTCTGTGAGACATCAAAATTGACCGAATTAAGTAAATGTTAGAAAAACACTCTCTAAAATAATGTAATTTCATGCGAATTTGGAAGACGACATTTGTTCATTTGTATTAAAAAAACAAGTGTCGGTTTAAAACTGAATTCCAACAAAAATAAATTTGTGTTGATCATTCGTTTTACTTATTTATAAACCAAAATTTCTCACTTTTCACTTAAATATAAAAGAATTTGAAAGTTCAACAATACAAAATAAATTTTGAATTATTCAAGAACTGAAATAATGATTTTGGATTACCCACATATCCAAAATAGTAAAAAGTAATCAAGTTTGAATTAACATTTTTTGGTAACAACATTTTGAACTTTTCTATATGTAAAGGAATACTCAATTTCAACAATTATTCACTAAAATAACTTAAATAATGATGTTTCTTTTGCTGTTTTTTATAATGATTATTTTGGTTAAAACAGTAAAAATTAATTAAACTTTACTAAATATCATATCTAATATATTTTTATGCCAAAATTTTGAACTTTTATTAAATTTCATCAAAAGTTTCAGACTAAAATGACTGAAATAATGATGTTTCTTTTGTTGTCAGTTGAAGATGTGAACAGATTTAATTGGTTATCGTGTAACGCTGTCATGAATTTTTTGATTGCATACAATTCGAGCGGTAACATCATTAAATCTGGATTCGGTTACGAAACGGCGATATCGAGTTTAGGTTTAGCATTGAGCATAATCGGATGCGGAACGGCGCAATCAACAGAAACAATTTACCTGTGTGCCCATTATTCTTGATCACCGCTTCTTCAGGCACGAAGTCGAAGTTCTCGAACTGCATCGGAAACAGCTTTACCATCTCGACGTTATGTTCCTCGATGTTGATCGGACTCTGATGCTTGCCAATGCAGTGATGGTACTTTTCACCCCAAAAGTTTGGACCTAGAAAAATAAAACAACAACAAAATCAATATATTAATACCACTCATTAATTCAAGTTACTTAATAATGTCTTACATTTGATGTATTAATCCACAATTTTAAACATTAATTGTGATTTGTTAATTGAAAAAATATCATTACAATGTCAAAAAATTGAACATTTCAATCCACAACAACTATCTATATTAATCTACAATTTTGGTTATTAATTGTGTTTTATAAATTGGAAATACTTCATTATTGTTTCATAACTTGAAAATATTTCATTATAATACTATAAAATTGATCAATTCAAGCCTGAACTGAACTATTTTTATAAATGTATAATTTTCATCATTAATTATGTTCTATAAATAAAAAATACATGTTTATAATGCAACAAGTTAGGATATTTCAAACATGGACAAAAACGTTTATTAATATAAAAATTTAGACAGTTCATTATTTTTTATACAGTAGATGTATCGTAGTGTAGAAAAACCGGACTAATCGAGGTGCTAAATATATACAACTGAACCTCATAAAACAAAATTTGATCATTTATTATGTATACAAAATTTTTAGTATTTATATGCATTTTGAAGCAAATTCTTTTGGAAATTTCAAACCGTACTATCATGAATCTGAAGCAATTGAAACCGCACTATGTGAGGTAATCCTTTATATGATTATAACTAATGTTTATAAGTTTAGGCCCTTGAAAAATAAATAAATAAATGATGTCCTTACAAAGTAATGTCCAATGTTTATTAATATAAAAAATTACACAGTTTATTATTTTTCATACAGTAGATGTATCATACTGTAGATAAACCGGACTAATCGAGGTACTAAATATATACAAATAAAAAGAACATCACAAGAGAAAATTTGATCATTTATTATGTATACAAAATTTTTAGTATTTATATGCATTTTGGAGCAAATTCTTTTGGAAATTTCAAACCGTACTATCATGAATCTGCAGCAATTGAAACCGCACTATGTGAGGTAATCCTTTATGTGATTATAACTAATGTTTATAAGTTTAGGCCCTTGAAATATAAATAAATAAATGATGTCATTACAAAGTAATGTCCAATGTTTATTAATATAAAAAATTACACAGTTTATTATTTTTCATACAGTGGATGTATCATAGTATAGATAAACCGGACTAATCGAGGTACTAAATAAATACAAATAAAAAGAACCTCACAAGAGAAAATTTGATCTTTTATCATATACACATTTTTTGTTTTTATTTGCATTCAAAATCTTTTGAAAATCAAACCGTACTATCATGAATCTGAAGTAATCAAAGCCGCACTATATGAGGTAATCCTTTATGTGATTATAACTATTGTTTATAAATTTTGGCACTTGAAATATAAATAAATAAATGAAGTCATTGTAATGAAATGTCCACAAATTGTAAAGTAATAATTAATAACAGGATTTACGTGATTCAAATTGTATTCTCCCAATTTCAAACCGTACTATAGTGAATCTGAATTTATATAAGCCGCACTATCTGAGGTAATCCTTTATATGATAACTAATGTTTATAAGTTTAAGTCCTTGAAATATAAATAAACGATGTTATTATAAAGCAATGTCCACAAATTGTAATGTAATAAATAATAACAGGATTTACGTGCTTCAAATTGTATTCTCCCAATTTCAAACCGTACTATAATGAATCTGAAATAATCGAAGTCGCACTATGTGAGGTAATCCTTTATATGATTATAACTAATATTTATAAGTTTAGGCCCTTGAAAAATAAATAAATAAATGATGTCACTATAAAGTAATGTCCACAAATTGTAATGTAAAAATAATAATAACAGGATTTACGTGCTTCAAATTATATTCTCCCAATTTCAAACCGTACTGTAATGAATCTGAAGTAATCGAAACCGCACTATGTGAGGAAATCCTTTATATGAATGTAACTAATGTTTATAAGTTTAGGCACTTGAAATATAAATAAATGATGTTATTATAAAGTAATGTCCACAAATTGTAATGTAATAAATAATAACAGGATTTGCGTGCTACAAATTGTATTCTCCCAATTTATGTCCATTTTTTTTTTGGACACCGGAAGCGAATTACCGCGTGAAAATTGGGCGCAATTGGAATCCGCACAAAATTCGATGCCACGTGGGAGAGATTGTATTTCCATCGTTAATTACCGTTTATATGCGATGTGAAAGGACAATTTGTAAATCAACTAACGACGTTCTGTTCGGAAGATTTATGCAAGTGGAGAGAAACGCACTTGCTTTGCTCGGAACAATGCGACCCGTGCGAATCTGCTTATGCAAATTGTCTTTTGTTGTTAACTCACCTACGGTTCCCTCGTACCCAAAATCCTGACCGAAGCCTGGAACAAAAAAAACAGAATATTTGTATATAAGAATTCAAAATTTCTCCTCTCAAAAGCTGTAATAGAAATTGATGCTACGGCATTAAACTTAATTACGTTTACACGCGATAAATACGAAATTGATATGTTGATCGAAATACACACACAAAAAAAATGGGAAAATTATGCGTTCGTGACGGATAATTTCCCATGCAGATGATTTCCTCGATGTTGTCATTGTCGGAATAATCGTTTATTACCATTACCAATTATACGCTCGTCATTTACGTCTGTTAACTAATTCCGTGCACATTTTTATTTTTTAAAATCATCAATTGCGATCGCGTGTTTCGACGACAATTCGCATTCGTTTTGTGAATAAATGCAGTAATTAAGTGGTTTCTTTACAAAATAGATACGTTTTCGGAAATGAAATAGAAGTATTATGCAAAGAAAGAATAGTATTGTTTAATTGTTTGAAGCTGCCGGTTTTCGATTAGTGTTTCTGGAATTAATTGCGGTACATGATTCAAGACTGTTACGAGAAATTCCTCTCAATTCTCATGCAGTTTGTTTTCTTTATTAACAATGATCTGTGTAATTCGTCTTCTTTGAATTCAAATTAAGCCATACAAAAGAAGAAATTAAAAAAAAACGCTCCATAATCCTCCTATTCCAAAAACAGAATTATCCCATTCCTCGATAGATACCTCCCTTAAATTTATTTCAAAAGATTCCAATTTTACCTCTCTCCAAATTTTGTATCCCCAATTCTATATAATTCGTACACATTTTTCTTAGAAGTTTCACAGTTAAGTGCAGTATCTACTTATATATTTTTAGAGTTTTTAATTACTCCTACAATGTAAGATATTGGTAGAACTTTATTTTAATACAATATATTTTAGTTTAGAATCTCTTTAACTCTCTGAAATCTTTATTAATTTCTAAGTAATTTTTGTTTCTGGATTACTACAATATTATAGATTTTCTTAAAATTTTGAACCTCATATCAATAACCAGTTTTCTTAAAAAATTTCACTTAAATCTAATATAATACTTTTCCATATTTAATTTCAATGTATTCATAAAGACATTGATAGTTAATATTCAAACTTAGTACTTTACCAATTTTCTCTCTTCTTTTAGGAAAATTTTCAAGTGAGATTTCTTAGTAATTTCCAATTATGTCATAGATTCAAATAGGATTTACAACAAGAATCCATTATAAATTATTTTTATATCTTTTTCGAATTGATTTGCCTCAAGTGTTTTTTAAACTTAATTTATATTTGTACTTATTCTATGTTTCGTTTTAAATGTTATATAAACTTAATTTTATTGAAATCATTGAAAAATTGAATACTTTCATTTGTAAATGTACCCAAAAGAAATGTATATGTTTTTTGAATTTAACATATTAAAAGTTATAATATAACACATTTCTCTTTGTAAACGAAACTAACATCAATGCTTTACTTCTACTTTAAAAAATATATAAGTATTAACATAAATTTATAAATCTATTAATTACAAATTATTCAGAAAATTATCACTGAAAAATAATTCAACAATCTCATGTTTGATCAAATTATAAAATATTAGAAATACCTCGCATAGTATGGATTCGATCAGTCCGAATTCACTGTACTCTGGTTTCAAATGTTTAAATATAACTAAATTTTATTTGAGAAACAAATAAATTCGATCTTCTCTCTTTTTGTAATTTTTTTTTATAAGTTTAAAAGACCTCAATTAGTCCGGTTTCAAACAGTCCAGATTCATCTCCAAGTCAGTAAATACACCATAATTGTTGCTAACGAAAAAAAATTATTTCGAAAAATTAACGTATTTCCAGAGGAAGCAACCAATAAACAGCTATTTCGCATACACAAATTCGCTTAATTACAACGAAATCTCTTTTTAATAAGCGTTACAAAAAATAACTATAAAAACATAGTAATCACCATAAGCAATAATAATGAACATCAATTATAATTTTACATAATTATTAACACTCATTTCGCGTGTAATTGCAATGATTTTAATGCGCAACCAGTTTCGGTGCGGTTTTTCCTTCTTAATGCGTTAGAAATTGATGAGTTCGTTTCAAGAACGCATCAGTTTTCTTCATATCAAGGCTGTAAATTGTATCCAATCTTTTGGGGGGATAATTACAGTAATTAGATTTGCGTCAACGTTCTGCAAAGCGAAACAAGCAGGAAGCCTCGGGCAAAGTACGCATTAACTAATTTCACGTGCAAATAGTAAAATTCGTACTTTGAACTTCTTGTTTACAGTTGGAGATTTGGGACATCTTTCAATATTAACGACATTAATTATGGTTTGATAATGTAATCAAGACTATTATCTGACCAGGAAATGTGTAATTATTTAATGATTTGTCTCCATTGATAAGGACATGATAAAAATGCTTATTGCTAAAACGTCAACGGTCTTCAAAACGAAACAAGAAGAAAGCAAAGTACGAATTCTAAAACATTCTTTTTTCAATTTCTTTCACAGAAATTGATTCTATTTTTACATTAATTTCATAATTAATTGAAATTATGTGACCCGGAAACAGTATATAATCTTTTAATGAAGTGACAAGTTGATAACAAGATTACACAAACATTTAATTCCAATCTCATTAAAGAAAAATCTAATATTAAACAATTCTTGAAACTTGAGCAATTCTTTTTCGCATATCGCAATTAATTGAAATCTAGTTGTATTATGTGACCCGGAAACAGTATATAATCATTTAATGAAGTGATAAGTTGATAAGAAGATGACAAATATTTAATTATAAACTCGTTACGAAACATCTAATATTTAACAGTTTAGGTAACAAAACTTAGGCGATTAGATAAACTTAATTAATAACAATAATTAACAATACATTATTTAGGCATAGATTATTGAAGTCATTAGCCTTAATCGTAATAGTCAACACCTTATTTTTATTTAGTTTCAATCTTCAAATTTGATTAACACCTGTTTTGTAATGTTACTTCCTAACCAAAGGAAATTTCCATGCAACGATTTTTGAAACTTGTCAACAAATAATTAAATAGAAACAATATCTAAGTGAAAATCAATAGTTTGGACACGAAAAAGTTGTAAAATATTCACGAATTCTATATAATTCCCTCACTGCATGAACATAATTCCATAATTCATTCATTTATTCCGCACGAATCGATTTACACATTCCGTATTTGCATGCCACAATTTGTATTTACTAATGATGTGTTGATCAATTAATTTGCAAATTATGAAATAATCGTTGCTTTTCTTTGTGGTCACTTGATTTATTCTGAACGTAATTTAGTATTATTATAATATAATTGTTTGCTCAATGTGTTGCATTTAAGATACTTAAAGTACAAACAAACTAATGTAATAAATTGAATGAAAATCAAGTATACCCATAACAGCCATCTTCAATTAAGGCATGTTTTCGATTTACGGCCTATATATCTACATGTTGTCAATCTTGCGCAAGCGCAATAATTGATTCGTTATACGGCTTTTCGCTTTGCGGCCAAGTGTCGTGGAACGTATCTAGGCCGTAAAGCGAGGTATGAGTGTATATGTAAATTCTATTTCAAGCAAAATAATTGTCTTATAGTTATGTTTTATTAATGGTAAATAAGGTAGTAATTTCTATTTTGTACAGTCAATGAATCTCAAGAATTTAATTTTTAATTAATTAAATGTTTTCCATTTTGTCTAATGACCTTTCATAGAACTTTTAGCCCTTTACAAGCAAAAGTAGTTGGTCAACTTTCAGTAAAAAATGGATTTTTGTTAAAGCAATTCTAATACAAAGTTTCTAAAATAAACTCAAGATTATATCAATTTATTTTCAGAAAGAATTTAAGAATCAATTTGTGAAAATCTAAATTTCTTACTTTCCATATTAACAGATAATTAAGAGGAAAATCTCGCAAATATACAAATTTTATTAACAATTTATTGATCAATTTCATTAACAAATTGGGATTGTCTATGACTTATCAAACTTCGGTTTCTATATTGTTTCGAGTCTACTTATTTTCAAAAGATCTGTACTATATAAGTTCACTTTATACTATTACAATATATACTTTCGTTTGGAACAAAATCTAATAAGAATCGTTAGTAAAAATGTCTCTAAAAATCTGATTTCATAAAATATCAATTATAAAATATAAGACCAAAAAATTAACAAAAATTACTGAATACTTAAAAATAACATTAATATATAAAATTTTCAACCTTTTCTGGTTACTCAATACTTTCTACTTGTTAATAATGCATCATTTATCAAAATTAAGATCATAAATGTTAAAAAAAAATAGTGAAAAAGTAAAATTCAATAAATTATTGTTTAAAAATCAATTATTTACTCTATTTGTGAAGATTTCGTATTTTCAATACTTTCAACTTATAAATACTGCAACATTTATCAAAATTAAGATCATAAATGTTAAAAAAAATAGTGAAAAAGTAAAATTTAAAAAATTATTGTTTAAAAATCAATTATTTACGTTATTTGTGAAGATTTCGTATTTTCAATACTTTCAACTTATAAATACTGCATAAATTATTAAAATTAAGATCATAAATGTTAAAAAAAATAGTGAAAAAGTAAAATTTAATAAATTATTGTTTAAAAATCAATTATTTACTCTATTTGTGAAGATTTCGTATTTTCAATACTTTCAACTTATAAATACTGCATCAATTATTAAAATTTAGATCATAAATGCATAAAAGAAGGTAAAAAAGTAAAATTTAGTAAATTGTTGTTAAAAAATGAATTATTTAGTATATTCGTGAAGAAAACATATTTTCAATACTTTCTACTTATAAATACTGTATGAATTAGTAAAATTAAAATGTAAAGAAAATGGTGAGAAAGGAATATTTAATAAATTTTTGTTTAAACTTAACTTAACTATTGTTTTAACTTAATTTTAGAGTTGAATATTCTGTTAATATATGAATATTTTCTTTATTATTGCTAATAAACAGTGAAAAATAATGATCTTAAACATTTAGTATTAAGAAATTGTAATATGAAAAATTCTATCAATAAATTATTAAAACATTCCGAAATTTAATGTATAATTATACATTTTATTTGTAAATTTACTGTAATAATGTGTTTTGTTAATGTAGTAATCAAAATTATTATTAATTTTATCAATAATTGATTTAAAAAGTTTGATATTTAATGTATAATTATGTTTTTTTTTTAATTATAAATTTAATGTGAAAATATGTAAAGAAATTGTAGAAATATAGTTATTAATTCGATCGTTAAATATTTCTGATATTTAATATGTATTTTATAATACATTTAATGTTCAAAGTAAACTGAAAAGAACAATGCGAGTAGAGAAAAATTAAAATAAATTCTTGCGTTTGAAAACAAAGCGAATTTGCAAGAATTCTAAAAGTTATCGTGAACTAGAAAATGCACTCACTGCACGCACAGATAATTGAAATTCATTTAAACAACAAGAAAACATAAAAAAAAATAAAAGTAAACTCACCAGTTGATAAAATTCCGAAGAAGCAGTAAACGAATGCGGGAAATTCAAAAGCGACCCTCATTCTCGTCAGAAATATTTAAATTTTTCTTCAAAATGAATTGTATTTTTTTTTTGTTTGGATAGAACAAAATAACGTCTGTTCTGGATGGAAGAAGTGCATCCACTAATCCGCACCTCCGAAAGCAAAATAAAACCAAACTTGCCTCTGGACTAGCGCACTGACACTAACACTATTTCACCTTCCGCAATTCTATTTGGTCGATGCAAAGCCAAGTAAACGAAGCAGGTGTGTGTGTGTGTGTGTGTGTGTGTGTATGGCTGAGTGCGTGGAGTGAGTGAGTGTGCGTTCGGTATAGTCTGCACGTTTTGTTCGATCAGGAATTAAAGCAATAAATGAAATGTGCTTTTGCAATTAACAACGTTTCATCATCAACAACAGTAAACATTCAATGTTGCGCGCAGTTAGTTTTTTCAGTCTTCGGCTTGAAACGGAATTCGGTTTGAAGAGCAACGTAAGAGTTTAAACGTCTATTAGATAACATATGTTTGTTGTTGTTGTTTTCTGCCTTACTTTTTGGTTATTAAATTTAAAATAAAAACTTTCTTTAAATGCGAGAAGGAGAGGTTTCATGCACGGAAAAAGTAGCGTGATTATTTGTATAAATATGGGGGAATCCGATTACCGAACGCGGATATTGCACACACGCTTTACAGAGATGACTGGAAATGCAAATTGTCCAGTGAAACTGATCGGATTCCATGGGACGACGAATATTGGTTCTGTTTTCGTCGTTCGAGAGGTTTCTAATTCCGAAGCTGCAGCTTCGTCCCATTTGGATACCATCCAGGTTTTACGTGATGAAATTCACCTTCTTTGCAAGGCATTTCTTAAAATTCAAATAAATTACAACTTGAAATCGTTAATTTCAAAATATCTGTTTGCTAATACCAAATTATATGTGGTTTTATTATAATGCTAATAAAACAACATAAACTTTACTATATTTGGATACCACAAATCAAATTTGCATATACTTAATTGATTTTGTTGTTAATTAATTCATTTAACAATTATATCATTTAATAACAAAACATTCGATTTCAATATAGATTACTTTAACTGTTTAAATTAATATACGTTTCAGGTAATTTAACATGATAATTTTTACATTACATCATTATTTTTCATAATTTTCTAGTTAATTATCAAGAAAACTTATATAAATTAGTTTGGAAAACTGAAAGGAAAACGGTTAAATCAAATTATTTCATCTATATTAATAATTTACAATGTGAGTAAATACGTGCACGTGCTTTTAATAATTTCCCAAACTGTTAAATCTCTTGTAAAGTTATAAAATTGCATTTTAAATTAAAAGAGAAATGTATATTTTTCATTAATTTCCTGTCAATATGTCAAGAAAACATGTATGTGCTTTAATAATATCTTAAACTATCATGAAAAGTTACATAAATAATATTGGAAAACTGAAAATAAAACTGTAATTCTTTTATGAATTTCCGATTAAATCTAATTATTTCGTTCTTATAAAAGTTTATAAATCATTTGCTTTAGGAAAAAATACAAATATGCGCTTTTAATAATTTCAGAACTGTCAACTTTCATGAAAAGTTTTATAAAATATCTTGAAAAATTAAAAGAAAAATTGTAACGTTTTCATTAATTTTCTATTGCATCAAATTATGTTTTTCATATAAATGTTTACACATAACTTTCAATTGGAGAAAACACGTATATTTTAATAATTTCAAAAACTATCAACTTTCATGAAAAGTTTTATAAAATATCTTGAAAAATTAAAATAAAAACTGTAACGTTTTCATGAATTTTCTGTTTAATCAAATTATATTTTCATATAAATGTTTACAAATAACTTTCAATTGGAGAAAACACGTATATTTTAATAATTTCCCAAACTGTCAACTTTCATGAAAAGTTTTATAAATTACCTTGGAAAATTTAGAAAAAAAAAACTGTAATGTTTTCATGAATTTTCTGTTTAAACAAATTATTTCTTTCATATAAATGTTTATAGATAATTTTCAATTGGAGAAAATACGTGTATTTTAATAACTTCCCAAACTGTCAACTTACATGAAAAGTTTTATAAAATATCTTGGAAAATTAAAAGAAAAACTGTAACGTTTCCATGAATTTTCTGTTGAATCAAGTTATGTTTTTCATATAAATGTTTACAAATAACTTTCAATTGGAGAAAACTTGTGTATTTTAATAATTTAACAAACCGATCAATACTCGTGTAAAGTTTCATAAATTACCTTACAAAATGAAAAGAAAAACTGTAATGTTTTCATGAATTTTCGGTTTAATCAAATTATTTCTTTCATATAAATGATAACACATAACTTTCAATTGGAAAAACACGTGTATTTTAGTAATTTCACAAACCGATCAATACTCATGTAAAGTTACATAAATTACATTTGAAAATTGTAAGAAAACTGTAATCCTTTTCTGTACTTATGATTTCATCAAATTATTTTATCCATAAAAAAGTGTACAAATAATCTCCAATATGAGAAAATATTATAGACGTTTTTAACAATCTGTTAATAGTCAAGAAAAGTTATATAAATTACATTGAGAAATTGAAAGAAAACTGAAATTAGTTTATGAAAAATTATATTAGAAAATGTAATCAATTAATTTCGTCCAAATGAATTTCCAATTAAAAAAAGAAAATTTGTAGTGCTTCTAATAATTTTACAAAGTGTTAAAAACAAGATAAATATAAAATGCATTGGAAAAATTACCAAAGAAAAATGTATAATACTTTTATGAATTTCCTGTTTTAGAAAAGTTATTTCATTCACATATAATAAATATTTCATAATAATTTGCGAGAGAACACACTCTTTTAATATTTTGTTCAAACTGTCACATGTTACATAAACTGCATTGAAAAAAACTGTTATCCTTTTATGAATTTCCGGTTTAATCGAATTATTATAAACATATACGAACAATTTCCAAGGAGAGAAAATACGTGAATGCGCGAATTTCTATCACATTCGATTACGTTTCCCGACACGTTTTAATTGCCGGAGCTGCACAATTTGCATACAGAATAAGTTCGAATCGCAAATGGGGAAAACATCTACGTTCATCTTGTTGCACTTACTCGTTTCGTACGTTGTACAATTGGTAACTAACAGATTCGCTTGTATTGCATTGGAAACCTTTTCGCGGTCTCCGAAAGTGATTGATTACGGCTGCTGCAACGATTGTTGTGGGTCTTCGCAGCACTGAATCAAGTTAAGTCTATCAACTGGGTCTTTAAGTGAAGTTAAGTATGCGAGTTCAGGAGTCCATTAACATCTGCGACTTTTCCGCTCATTGATAACTTGTTTACATTTTGTGCACTTCCATCTTCAAACACAACAATTTATATTTATAGAAAAGGTTGATCTTCAGAAAAACTAATGGATATTTTGTAACATCTTCAGCTGGGTGTAAAATCTGCAACAAAAGAAACATAAAGTTTGAAATTTTCTACATGATGAAATATTATTTAACTGGAGATTACTCACTATTATTTTTCACTAGTTTAGAGTTTAAAAATGTAAAGGTATTTCAATTTGTGGCGCCTACAATTTCCGATCAAATTTTCTTTCAAAGAAGAACTTCCGGTGATAAAGGGCCAGGTAGAAAATGCTGATAATCTTTACTCTTCCGGGAATCTTGACTAGTTGAGGAAGTGATAACTATAACTACTATAAAAGCTAAACTAAGCTATTTTCTCTTTTACCAAAGTAGATACGACTTCCTTTTCATCACTTTCCACGAAACCCTTACAACTAGACCTTTCGTTGCATCTTCATTGCAACTATACCTTCAATAATACCATCATCTTCATCAACATGAATGAACTATTTCTACAACGTGTAACATACCAGTAATGGAAAGTCCTGATGTCCAGAAGCATAATAACCTTCTCCTTTAGTCCACCGAAAAGAACCTCATCAAATTCAATGCACATTTAATTTTTGGCATTGAATATTAATGTAAAACTACTTTATTTCATAAACTTAAACTAAATTCTCAAGTTTTTCTTCTATTTTGTTTACATATTTTTCTTTATAAATCCATTCCAATATATTCAATTACATAACTTTCGGTGATTCAATAAATAACACACTGTTTCTGGGTTCTTGAACTCTTCGTTTTTTATGAAATAGATGAGGATTAAATGGCCTCGGATAATTATAAATGCAGAGCATGATTAGTACTCCTTCAGGTATTGCAAATGTTTGGTCATGTTTCTGGACTGACCTTTTCTATACGAAACTAAAGGCTAGGCTAATCGATATGGACTACTTATTTTATTCAATTATGTTGCTACTTGTCTCAGTCTATTAAACAAGCCAATATTTTTATACAATTTTGAAGTTATCTGTAACCGTTGTGAACAATACTTTTATTTCTTCACGTTTCTTGGAAATTTGCTCTAAAATCTTTGTCGTTTCAATTGCATCACGTAGAAAGTATGACTATATTTGAAATTTGAAGAGCACAGAAATTTACAAATTGAATTCGTGATTAAAACAAAAAGATTCAAATCTTAAATCAAATCTTGTTAAAGTCACGTAATAGAAATTGTAACATTTCTTTTTATTATTTTAACTTTTCCTGTTTAAAAAGTTCAATTTTTGAATTATTAAATTCTTCAGCCATAGAATTAAGAAAACTTAATTTATTTGTCGAGTGACTGATCAACAAAAAATGATGGAATTTGAGAAAATAGAAATTCTTTCTTTTGGTTTCATTGCTAATTAATTTAACATTACACAAATTATAGAACTTTGATAAAGTTTTGTAAAAAATGTTGTTTACAGAAAATGCAATTATTAACATTTGTTAGTTATAGAAGTTATTTATTGCTAATGTGTTTTCGATTGAATGTGTTTACAACAAATGTAGAATAGTAATTGATTTTCAATGTTTATAGCTTAAGTTTAACATTGTTGTTTGTAGATTCCACTTGGGAAATAATTATGTTTAAGGAAAACCGTGTGAGAAGTACAGAAGCTGAAAATAGAAAACCGCAAGTTTTGTGTGAATAATCTGAGCACGATAACAATTAAGGTTTCGTAGAAAGTATTGAGTAAGAAACTAATACAGAATGTGTACATATATGGTTATCCAAAAGTGATGATCGGGTTCAGGGGAATGTTTCCGTGCGTCACGTGAATTAGTATTTACATTAGGCATTCCATAATCTAATAGGATATATCACATCATTCAAACAACTGTAATAAAAATCAATATAATTATTATCATTATGTTAGTTGTAACAGGAAATATGTTATTCGAGTAACAGAAATTAGAATGATTAGTTAACATTTCTTTGATTCATTTATAAGAAAACATGTTTAGTTTGAAGATAATTTTATATGAAATAATATAAAGATTGTTAAGCTGGATTTTCAATTACCTTGACTTTTTCTAAACGTATAAAGAAAATATTAAGTTTGAGTCAAATGAGAAAAACTGATCATGGTTTGAAATTATTAACATTTCTTTGATTTATTTCCTTCAACCTTAACTTTTCTTTAAGAATAACGAGTTAAACAAGAAAACTATCCAATTTTATAAATGATATCTTTAATTCATTTATAACAAATATTTTGAAGATTTTGAAGAATGTTAAATAATTTACACTCACTATAATTTTCTTAACTAAAAACGAATATAATAAGGTTTGAGATCAATATAATGAATATACATTTCTTTAATACGTTTATGTGAAATAATTTGAAGATTTTTTCATATTATAAACAATGTAAAATGATTTTCATTGGAAAAAATGAAGAATTGAACCTTGAATTTTCTTTACTAAAAACGAATATTAAAAGGTTTGAGGTCAATGTAATGAATATACATTTCTTTAATACGTTTTTGTGACATATTTTGAAGATTTTTATACATTATAAACAATATTAAATGATTTTCATTAGAAAAAAATGTAAAATTGAACCTTAAATTTTCTTTACTTAAAACGAACATAATAAGGTTTGAGGCCAATGTAATGAATATCCATTTCTTTAATACGTTTTTGTGAAATATTTTGAAGATTTTTACACATTATAAACAATGTTAAATGATTTTCATTAGAAAAAATGTAGAAATGAACCTTGAATTTTCTTTACTAAAAACGTATATAATGAGGTTTGAGGTCAATGTAATGAATATACATTTCTTTAATACGTTTTTGTGAAATATTTTAAAGATTTTTACACATTATAAACAATGTAAAATGATTTTCATTAGAAAAAATGGAGAAATGAACCTTGAATTTTCTTTACTAAAAACGAACATAATAAGGTTTGAGGCCAATGTAATGAATATCCATTTCTTTAATACGTTTTTGTGAAATATTTTGTAGATTTGTACACATTACAAACATTGTAAAATTATTTTCATTAGAAAAAATGTAGAATTGAACCTTGAATTTTCTTTACTAAAAACGTATATAATGAGGTTTGAGGTCAATGTAATGAATATACATTTCTTTAATACGTTTTTGTGAATTATTTTGAAGATTTTTACTCATTATAAACAATGTAAAATGGTTTTCATTAGAAAAAAGGTAGAATTGAACCTTGAATTTTCTGTACTAAAAACAAATATAAAATGATTTTCACTAGATAAAATGTACATTTGAACCTTGAATTTTCTTTACTAATAACTAATATAATAAGATTTGAGGCCAATGTAATGAATAAACATATCTTTAATAAGTTTTTGTGAAATATTTTGTAGAATTTTTAATTCAATTTTCTCTATACAAAAGGTACATTTCAACCTTCACATTCCCTTACAACTAATGATAATAATATGGTTGAAGTGGTAGTAAAAAATATAAAAGTTTCGATGAGGAAAATTCGTGTTAACTTAATTGGTGTTACCGAAAGAAATGTTAATTAGAAAAAGTAGTAACGGCGGTCAACATTAATTGTTTCGGTCTATATATATACACATATACAAAACACTATTAGAGGAGGAAATACGCTCGTGTCCGTTTAATTTGCGGTCTTCATTGTCCGGTGGCATTTTTGGAATTCCGGAACCCGGTTACGTAACCGAAGCGCAATTTGCACTCCAAATTTGAAGAGCAAACACAAGAGTGTGTCACGACGAATTGGGTCAGAAAGGAAACTGTCGGCTGCGCTCAGGATCACAACAAAATGCTTTTCATTTCGCATATTTCATCGAATACATTTATAATTCGGTGCAGTGATTTCATTTACAAACACACTCGATTATGCGACGGCTTCACCGAATTGCAATTAAGAAGCGCGCTAATGATTAGAGACAATGGTTATTTTGTCATTTCATCATCTACATATGTAATGTAATCGATTTGATATAAGAAAACAAACGCGCATCAGGTCGAAGGTCACTTGCAGTTTATAATTAATCCTAAACCGCATCCTATACCACAACCAAGCACATATTATTAAAGTGAATAAACATGTTTTCTAAAGAAATTCTACATATTTAGTTAGTATTTCGTCTTTAAAAAGAATATTTACTCTTCGCATTACTTTAAATAGAAATTTGTGTTCTAATTACTTCTTTCAATTGTTTCATCACATCTACAGAAGATACTTGATCCACTTAAATCTAATTGGTGTACTTTTTTTGAATTATTATATTTAGTCTCACCTTGCAAAATATTTGTAAGTTTGATGTATAAATCCATTAAAGAATCTTGAAGTATTATCAATTCAAAAATAAAAATGACTCCTGATGCTTCGTGAAAAAGACCTTAAGTTAAGAAGAGTTTAGTAGTAGAAATAACGTAAAAGAAAACTTTTAGAGTATAAAAGGAGATTGGTCATCTTAATGTATAGTTAAAATATCACTAAACTAACAATTTGTACTTAAAGGAGACTTAACTATAAATTCATGGAACATTCATCTATATAAAAAACCCAGTGTTTTCCAAATCCTTAAATCACTAAAAATATAAAATTAGTATTGAAATTATGGAAAATATGTGGATGTGCAAATGGTTTATAACACTTCGAACTTGATGTGGTTCTTGTCCAGTTTCTCGATCATCGAAGTGTGGGCGAAAGCTGCACCGGGTGGATAAACGCCCCCACTTGAAAAGATAACAAGAAATCAGTAAATCAACTCAAAGAACTTGCTGAAAGTAGTTTACGTGGAAGGTAACTTGCTGGTCTCGTTTAAGATCATTATAGCAGAGACGATCAGCATCACGTTGGTTGCGTAATATGCGGGATTTCTTCCGCTGACTCTGAATGTCATCTTCTTGTTGGGATGAGGGAAAATCTCTTCGTCGATTTTGGTTTCTTTCCATCCATCGGCCAAGATGGTAATAGAGAACAAAGTGTGCTCGATCTTCTCATATGTTGGACCTGCTTTGGTAACACGTCCTCCTGTGAAGAATTGAGGATACTGAAACGCAGTTAATACATTGGTTAGAGACAAACTAACAACAATCAATAAACGTACGTCAAGCAATAATTTCCTTCCACACTTGAACTGAGCGAAAAGAGCTAAAATTAATGCCATGAATCCCATTCCCACAATGGACAGGAACGAACCGACACAGAAATACGTGTTGATCTGCACCGGGCGTTCCTTGTCCACTTCGTAGAAGTGCCTTTGGGAGCGCTCCACCACGGATTTATCGGATCCCAGAAATGGTATAGACCATTTTCTGTTGACATCATTCTTGTGCATCAAACCTCTAAAAAAATATGTAATTATGTCTTAATAATGCGTTAAATCAATTAAGTACCTAGATTTTAGGGTGGGCTTAAACTTCGGTAATTGAGTTGGAAAGAGCTTCGCCCTCAAATCGACGAGTTCATTGTGGTGAGCGACACCGTAGATAACAGATTCCCAAGTGCCGTAGTTGAGGGTAGGCCCAGGCCACGGCCCGCCCTCCTCGGCACTATCCATGTACGTCTCAACAGAATTCAAAGTACCTTCAAACTTCTGAAATGCAAAGCAAGTGCCCATATCGCACGGGATGCTATCGTATCCGCAACTTCCCACAATGTAAACACCCTTCTCCTGCGCTTCCTTGTGGTACTCCAGTTGCATCTTCTCCAGGAATTGAGGCTCCCCGCTAATATCCACATGATGCGTTCCCGTTTCAAGGCAAGCTTTAATTACCGGTTCACCGATGAATTGGAAAGGACCGCAAACGTTCAAAATTACCCGGCATTTTGAAGTCATCTGCTTAAGGGATTCCTCGCTCTTAATATCTGCTATTATGATCGGCACCTGAGAGAAATCGTTACCTGGAATAAGAAACACAACAAAACAATTATACGAACGAGTTTATAAATAGTTTACTAACATTTACTAGATTCATGCATACTCACCGCTCAATTTGCCCATCTCCTCAAGGACGTCCTTCAATTTCTGCTCGGATCTTCCAGCAACACCCCAGGACAATCCACCATTCTCCTCCGCAAGTTTCTTCAATATACTTAGGCAGTTTTTACCGGTGAATCCGGTGGCACCAAACAAAATCATATCCAATTTCGAAGACATCGCAATACGTGCACTCTGTTACTATAAAATTATAGAATGAAACAGGTTGTAGCTACTTCAACAAGTGGAAACTTAATAAGCGAGTCCAAAGATTAATTGAAGTTTAAACATCTTTTTTTTTATATTATGAGAACAGTTTTGTGATTCAATTGTATGCAAAATACAATTAAATAATAACAACAACGTAAATTATAAACAATAACAAACGCACATAAACATACAAGAAAATAGAAAAATCTTAAGATAATTATTTTGTAATCAATTATTGACCACTGATCTTTAGCCCCCAATTGGATTGTTATTATCTCAAGAAGCTGATGAACTTACCCTTCTGAGTTTGATTACCTGGATATGGTTTTTACAGGAACAGAGCGGATCTGAAACTGGTCACGAACTGTTTGGGAATATTGCGTTCTACCGCCGATGTCGTGTATAAAACTCATTATGTAATAATCAATAACATTAATTTAAAAATGCGCAGTAAACGCAGCAATTTTTTTAATTTATTGACATTTTTCTTTACCAATTCTTTTTTAATTTTGTCTAGTATTGAAAGACCATTAGTCGGGCTATTACAAAAGTCTATATATTAATATTTTGTCATTATTGTATGAATATGTTTTGTGTTTTTCTCTGTTTACCGTCGCAACAAATACAAGTTTATCACAAATTATCAGAATTATCAACTATTTATTAACTATTAGTAAAGTGCACAACATTCTAGATTTTGTGATATCTCTCCACGTGGAAAACTTTAATTATATAACTTAAAAATTTAATTGTAACATTATTTGCAAATAATTAAAACAAACAGGATCTAACGGTTTTGTAATTTAAAAAAAAAAAATTGTTCAATGCAGAATTTAAAAATAGCATTGGACTTTGGTGTACAAGTTTGTTAATGAATACAAATAGATTTTCCTTGTTAAATATGTTAATTTTGATGAATTAAAGTCAACACAGGAAATTTATTGTTTACAAAAACTGTTGTGATTGATGATGAATCATGAGAAAACTTTGCGGTTTGATGAATGATACGAACACTGTAACAACATTTCGTAGAAACTATCGCGTTTTCTTTCGAAGTAATTAATTCACTTTGTTACCGACCGGTCTTTGTTACATTCGTACTAATGAGTTTCCTGATGAATTCAGATTAAGTAAATCTAAAATAAAATACAGAATAATTACAAAACATAGTACAAGATTAATTTGAAGAAGGAATAATCATGTTTTTATAATTACAACAAATACGATTAACCACAACGACTATAGAGACTATGCCTGTATTTTAAATTGCTACAAACGTTTATAAAATTAATTGTAACAAATATTTCTGTAACAAATTTAATAGATTATAAGAAAAAAAAAATAACTTTGCAAATAATGAAAATAAATTCCAGTTCAAGATTCGGTACAGTACGGTTTTTTCAGGAGTCTACGCAGTATTTATCACCTGTACTCACTATTTCTGCTTTTCTTGTGTTGCTGTGAACAGACACTGTTCTCTACACTTGTAGTTATGGAATCAGAGATGAAAAACTTTAGAAAATCTTTCTGTTATTTCGAAACCGTTAAAGTGGTTTCCAAAAAGAAAGTGAGGAAGATCAAAAAAGAGAAAGCTGATAATGCCAGATACTGCTATCATGTACTCCAGGGCGCCTCCAGGCGTAGGCGCTTGCAATACTGAATTCTCACCGCTTCCTCCGACGTGTGCAGTGTCTAATTCCGAGGCTTGGTCTTCTCAATCTCCAAAACGACCTACGAAACTCAAATCAAAGACATATCCAATACCAAAATAAAACTTGAAGAAGAGAAACAGCGAGCTACCAGACGCGGTAACTAAATCAAGAATACACGAAGACCGTTCATGATTATATAACAACACGCTATGTAGACACAATACTAACAGAATTGCTATTTTGCACCGATCGAGGAAATACTACGCTGATAGCTTTTGAATCGATACGCATGTTTACGTCAATGACAATACTGATGATCAACCTCGTGCAGGAATCACTCACTAGCCATGTCCTTAGTGCTGCAAATGCATATATAGTTACTGGGTAGCTGATTGAATTGATTGATTTAACGGCAACTGAGGAAATATTTTAAAATAATTGATGATGATGAGAAAATTTTGTATTGTAATAATTAACATTAACATCCTAGAAAGTGTCGAGTTTTTGTTCGAAAAAATAATTCAATTTGTCTTTGTTTCATTCTACTAATAGATTCTGTGGAATTTTCAGAACAGGTAAACGTGTACAAGAACAAATTGAAGTCGTAAAAATCGGAGATATTTGGTCATTAATCATGGTCCGTTTTGCCACTGTTCTGTTTTATGCTGCTTAGTATAGTCTACTCACTGTACTAATCGTACATTAAGTCGAATTGGGTCAGAATGAATGTTATCATCTGCACTCAGGATAAAAATGCGTTTATTTTATCGTACTTAAACATATTTCGTTACAGTAATTTAATATATAAACACATGATTATATAGCAGCTTCAGCGAATTGCAATTAAGAAGCGCGTTAATGATTAGAGACAATGGTTATTTTGTCAATTCACCATCTACATATTATATTATAATCGATAGATATATGAAGATTACCGCGCATCGGGTCGAAGGCCACTTGTATTTTATCACTGCGAGCGCGGATCCTAGACCGCAACCATACAACATGTTATAATCAATTGAAAAACTCATTAAACACGGAACAAAGAGCCTGCATTAAGCACTTGGACAAATCGATGAATTATGCAACCGCACAAAACGCCGTGTTTTCCAAATCCTTAAATCTAAACGTATAAAATAAGTATTACAAATATAAAGGTTTGTATGAAAAAAAAATCAATAATGGGTTATAGTTTACAATACTTCGAACTTGATGTCGCTCTTGACCAGTTTCTCGATCATCGAGGT
This sequence comes from Nicrophorus orbicollis, assembly GCA_018845635.1. Lineage (NCBI taxonomy): Eukaryota > Metazoa > Arthropoda > Insecta > Coleoptera > Silphidae > Nicrophorus > Nicrophorus orbicollis. The sequence continues at coordinate 20,183 of JAFMTC010000837.1, read as the reverse complement.
GCGGGAAAAGGCTGCGGCCGGTGAATAAACGCCGCCACTGAAAAGAACACGTTGCAATTAATCAAATCAATTAATGTAATGAAAGTTGTACTTGGCAGGCAATTTGCTGGGCTCGTTCAAGATCATTATACCGGAAAGGATCAGCATTACGTTGGTGGCGTAATACCCGGGGTTCCTTCCGCTGATCCTGACCTTGATCTTCTTGTTGGGAGGACTGGAATATTGATCGTCGGCTTCGGTCAAAGTCTCATCCCATCCTTCACCCAAAATTGTTATGGAGAACAAAGTGTGATCGACCTTCTCGTAAGTCGGTCCACCTTTGGTGACGTTTCCCATTGTGAAGATTTGAGGATACTAATTCAATAATATGCAATTAATAGAGTGATTAAAAAAATAATATAAAATTTACATCAAGCAACATTTTTCTTCCAAGCTTGAACTTGCAGAGAAGAGAGAAAACCATTCCCATGATTGCCATTCCCACGATGGTCAGAATCGAATCCACGCAGAAATAGGTGTTAATCTGAACAGGGCGTTTCTTGTCTACTTCGTAGAAGTGCCTCTGGGAGCGTCTCACAACGGAACGATCGGATCCCATGAATGGTAAAGACCATTTGCCATTGAAATCATTCTTGTGAACCATACCTCTACAACAACAAAATATTTCATTGCATAATATTTGCATTGCTTATATGAATAAAGTACCTAGACTTTAAAGTAGGCTTAAACTTCGGCAACTTAGTTGTATAAAGCTTGGACCGCAGATCTTTGAGTTCATCGGCGTGGGCTAAACCGTAAACGGCAGATTCCCAAGTACCGTAGTTGAGGATTGGTCCTGGCCATGGTCCGCCCTCCTCCCTACCTTCCATGTACGTCTCGACAGAATTCAAAGTACCTTCAAACTTCTCAGAGACAAAGCTAGTGCCCATATCGCACGGGATACTATCGTAACCGCAAGCCCCGACAATGTAAACACCCTTCTCTTGCGCATCCATATGATACTTCAGCTGCATCTTCTCCAGGAATTGGGGCTCTCCGCTGATATCCACATGATGCGTTCCCGTTTCAATGCATGCTTTGATGACCGGTTCACCAAAGAAACGGTACGGTCCGCAAGCGTTCAACACGATCCGGCATTTTGATGTCATCTGCTTAATGGATTCCTCATCTTTAACATCTGCTATGATGATTGGCACCTTGGAGAAATCGTTGCCTGGAACGACGCAATTCCATGAATGCGTTGGAGTTTAAAAATAGAACGAACGAACGTCAATGAATGTGTTTATAGGGTATTGACATTTATTGGGTTTAAGCAGACTCACCACTGAGCTTGCCCATCTCCTCCAGGACATCCTTCAATTTCAGCTCTGATCTGCCAGCAACGCCCCAGGAGAGGCCCCCATTCTCCTCTGCAAGCTTCTTCAATGTTTTCAGGGCGTTTTTACCAGTGAAACCGGTGGCCCCAAACAAAATCATATCCAGTTTAGAAGCCATTGCAACACCTGTACATACATTTCAAGTATTACAATTAAGTTGTACTAAAAATTGGGTTGTGGCTATTTCATCACTGATAATGTAAACTCAATGAAGCGTGAAGTCCAAAGATTAATTAGATTTGAAATTATTTTCATAATATTTTTAACAAATCATAACTGCATGTAAAACATAATTAAATTAATATTACTAAAGTCAGGCGAACTTACTTGGCTTTATCGAATTCTCGCTGTTAATGGAACAAAGTGGATCGTAAGCCGGTCACGAACAGTTTGAAAAATTTGCGTCGTATCGCTGATGGCATGTGTCAGATTCTGACATACTTGTTTTTCTAATTGTCATCAATGTTAATTTAATTTAATAATTAAAAACGAACGTTGCAATAGCTTATCAATTCATTTATATTTCTCCTCTCCAAAACATTATAAACTTTGATTATACACAAACCAATATTTTTGATTACAAAGCAACATGAATCAATAAAATAAATTGAAACATTATTAGTTTATAGACAACCAAATATACTCTTAAGTTAACAGAAACTTTAACTTTACTTTTAAACTGTAGACTAAGTTTGAAGTACTTCCAATAATGTACCTACTTAGTAGATATTTAAATAATTAGTTTCCATTAATTAGTCAATCAGATAATTAAATGCGAATTATAATAATCAAAGTTCAGTTAGTTTTTTTAGCATTAATTAACATAGAATTAATATATATATATGTAAATTTGAATTGCATGTATTTTTTCTATTAAACTTAAGTTAATAGTTACATTCATTAACTTATAGGTGCAAAGTATTTCTATTAAGATTATATTTTTCTTGTAGTTGTTGTTGCAACAAATGTTATTATTTGTAAATAATTTAGAACAAAATCAATAGGTAATATTTGGGTTTATTTCTCGTATATTGTTAAAGGGACGTTCTCTACATTCATTAACAAATATTATTGTCTTGTAGATGGAAAACTACAGTACAGTTGCAATTCTTAGGTCTATTGCTTTATTTTCTGATCTAAATAACTAAATTTCACATGTGGATTCTGTTGATTTCATTGAAGGATTCATTTTAATGATAACTTAGTTGGTAGATGAATGTGTAAGTTAAATATACAAAAGCTTTTCTAATATATTGAATGCAACAAGCTGATGTGTCTATAAGATGTTACTTCTTCAGCAGGTGTTAAATACATGTAGGAGTTTACGTATCATCTATACATATTTATTAAACGACAGGTATTTACATTTTCTTTAATCTATAAGGTCCACAATATATCTTACACATTTAAAAAATAGGTATATATTTATATTTTGTATGTTCTTCATATGGAAATATAAATTTTAATATATTATTCTCTTCTTTACTCTTTTATTTATTTATTTTTTTGGTTTGGTTTGTTCGTTTACTTGTTATACACCCAACGGCAACTGTGATTTTTTTTTCAAATGTACGTCTATTGGTATTGTTCTTCATCTTATAACTTTTTTGTGTTGTCTCTCCCATCGAAATGATTATTATTACGTTCATTAATATTGTCTAACAATACGCTCCAAATATATATATATATGTTTTACGACATCCATTAAGTAGAAAGAAAATTGAAACGAAAAGTAAAGAAAATTGAAACAAAACGTAAAGAAAATGACAATAAATCGTTTATAAAATGCAGATACAATGTTATAATACAAATAAAATTAATAACTTTCAATAAAATTTATCACAAAAGAAATACAAAGTAGCATTTTTTTTTATATTTAATATCTTACTCTCACACACATCAAATCAACGATTAATAAATATAATATGCAAAGAATATATATATAAAATTAAAAAATTAACAAACAAAAATTAGGTAGAATTGTTAAAATAATTAAATAAATTAATTGCACGCATTTGTTAAAATCAAATAAAAATGAATACTTGAAAATAATAACACAATATTATATAGGTTTTCGATAGATTTCTTCAAACTACATTCGCTAATATATATTTTTTTTAAATAGCATTAGACATCTGATTATATACATAATATATTTTTTTTAAAAGAATAGAACGAAAATGATACAGATTTTAATACTAAACGAATACTCTTTCTCTTCTTTTACATACATATATATATTCCATATCTACAGGTCAATACATTTAATCACGATTATACATATATATTTTTTTGTCATATAATATTTAGATATGGAGTTATACATATTCATTAATTATTTGGATTTCTACTGGTTGTTTTATTCTTATGTTTTTGGCTACTTATCTGTTTTCAGGAGGGCGTAACAGCTTTGGCACACCCTTACAGGTTTCAGGATACGTAAACGGGATATTTCGCTTTCGAAGCGGCTGCATTTGGAGCAGAACACCTGGCCACAGTTCCTGCAGTGATGCTTCCTTTCGTATATTGTGAACTTGACGTTGCATCCAGCGCAGTAATCGGCTCCTTCGTCCTTCAACCAATGATCTGCTGCTCTTCCTGGCACTTCGCAGACGCTCCAAGAGAACACCCTTCCTCTTGCATCTCCCACGTAAACGGTGCGATGATCCCTGAAAGGAAACTCATTAAATTGATGTATATCTAAGATTCTTTGAACTTACTTTGAAACTGCTAGAGCTGTAATTGACGCTGGTTCGGCGTTGTCCTTCCGATCGTAAGCCGTGTGCATGGTCAGCTTGCTTCTGAACACCAGTTGCCTTTGCCATTTGAAACCAGAACGAAGGGCGTGTAAAGGATTCGTCGTTTTCTTCTTAATATCGGAAACCATTATGAACGAATCGGTGAGGCTAGTATCGGATTTGCTCGTTCTTATACCAGATCCGTCATCCACGTCCAGACTATCGTTGTCTGCGCTGTTACCACCTGCAACAGTACACACAATGAGACTTAATTACAATAGACTAAAATTAAGCACCTTCACTTTTCGTAAGTCCGACGTGAACGCGAGATCTGCGCCTTCTGACCGGAACCGGAGGCTTGGAAGCCTCTTCGGTGTCACTGCAAGTCTCCTTCTCGTCCTCAAGCTCGGTCCTCCACTCTTTGGAACTGCACCCGTCTAACTTTAATTTAGGCGAATCAGTTTTGCTTCCATCCGAAAGGCTGTTCTCGGAACCAGATTTTGTCAACGAGCAGGATTCGTGGAACACGTTCACTTGCTTCACGAGCCTATTGTGCAAAGGCTTATGCTCTTCAGAGATTTTGTGAGTTGGAGTACTCTTTGCGCTGCAAGCCGTTTCTTTGTCGTCTTGTGGTACTTGCACATAATCCATGGACCACATCTGAAAACCACAATTTATAGACCACTATAAATAAACTTATAATACTTGCTTACCCTAGCGACTCCGTCAGTTGATCCAGTCATGATCACGTTAGCTGCATCCCATTCGTGGGTTTGAGAAAAGGCGACGCATAAAATTTGCTGCATTCGATCGGCAGTTCCAACGCAAGTGTTGACGCAAGCCAATTCATCCCCGTTTATGCTCCAAACGTGCAACCAAGTTGCAGCACAAGTAGCAATATCTCCCTGAAATATTGAACCAAAATTAGATAAAGTTAACATTAACTAAACTGCAATAATTACTGTTAAATCGTTTACGGCAACAGCGGCCACGGGTCCAGCGTGACCTCGCAATTGCCTAACGAAGAGACCTCTAGATAAATCCCATACAATTGCTGTGCAATCGCGTGATCCAGAGATGATGACATTATAGACAGGAGAAACTGCGAGGCAAGTGACTGCTTCGGTATGGGCGTACAAACTATGCTTGATGCTCAATTGCTTCTTACGAGCCTCATACTCCCATATGGAAACCACCTAGTAATGAAAGCGTTAATTCTGTATAATCTCGAAGAAAGTTAAGTACTTACCGAACTAGTACCTGCAGTTACAATCATTTTGGATGAGGGACATACACAAGCTACTATTTCTCCGCTGTTTTGAACAACAGTTTCGCTTACGAAAATGGCTTTATCGCTGTCGTAATGTCCGATGCGCAAAGAATGATCTGCGAAACCCCAAGCTACGTACTTGTTGTATGTTGGTGGAATCAACACCTTGTTTTGTTCTACAGCCAAGACAGTTTTATCCACGTGCAAAATTTGTCCTACTGGGCTTTTCACCTCTGAAAAATAAATGGATATAAAATGAATTGAAAATTTGTGAAGAATAAATGATTTAGTTTACCTTTAATTGGTTGTAATGAAGGTCGAAGATTGTCCAAGTGATGGAAGAACAACCTTTCAGGTGGTGGCAAGCTGAAAGCTTGGACTAAAGCCCCGGTATCGATGACGGAGCTTCGATTGTTTCCGCCTCCCATCTTCTTGGATGGATGAGGCTTCTTGAAAAGCTGCTTGGGTATTTGCCCGAAGTTGTTTATGAACCCAATGGTAGCATTTTTCTTCAAAGGATCGTCGATGCTGGAAGCGAAATAATTAAATGAAAACTTTAAAAGGTAAGTAAACAACTTACTTGTAAATATCGACGTTGCCTTCGTAGAACAAATGATGGAAAACGTTAACAGCGTCGACTGCTTGCATTCCTTGTTGCTTGTACCCAAAGATTAAGTCAATCCAATGGTGAAGATTCTGCGAGACATAATCACATTCCAAAGCCATGCGATGGGCTCGTATGAATTCGCGAGGATCTTGCTTCGCCCACGGTGGTAAAACCGTGTCTCCTAGATAGACGCCGCTTTGTTTAGAGCCCAGATCGAATTGGTTAGAATTGACGAGGAATTCGGGTAAATAGAAGAATTCCGGGATAAGTTCTTTAACGTCAGCCATGTTGTGTTTAGAGGCGGAGTACCAAGCCTCTTTTACGGAGTGGAACATCCTATCGGCAAGATCGAAATGACCTCCTTGCAACCTCAAGAAATGTTGGGTGAATGGTTCCATTCGGACTAGATACGAGCAGACGATCATAGCGCTTGAGTAATGCGTTCCGTAATGGTAAGGAGGCGTTTCTCCATGAGGATCATCCCATTCCTTAAATCTCTTCTTGAATTGCTCTAATCGCTCAGGGCTTTGAGCGCCCATGGGTCTAGTGAAGTCACGGAAAGTGCTTGGATCGTTCAAATCCAACTCTTCACTATCGTAATCGGCTAGGATCCAGGGGAATACTGGATATTGCATCAGATCGTTGTAAGAACGACCTGCCAAGGTGTTCAAGTGCATCAAGTATTGGAAATTGGAGATTTCTCCACGCTGTAAACGATGAATAATAGCATTATATCAAAATACTATAGATTAACTTGAATATGTTTAAAACACAAACTTACCACCCATCGTTGAGTAACGCTTGTTTCACCAATCAAATTCGATAAAATTCCAGTTGCTTGTTCAACATTTGCAGTTCTCTTCTGCCCAGCGACGGATTGTTGTGCGTTATCTGCTATTCCCGTTGCGGTTGCCATGAATCTTTGATAAACCTTGTTCCTGACCTTCCTAGGGAAAGCAAGTAAATAATTTCTTCCGTCACGTGAGAACACTTCCAAAGCCATAGGCTGCAACAGATATCTCCTCTTGTGCACCTCCCTGCAATCAATAAAGAATCATTTATTTACATCTCAACAATCCACTATAAACCTTAACCTTATGTCCTCGTAGGAGAATTTGGAGCATTGTCTCATAGACCTCGACCTTCTCGGTGATCCGGGATTCGGCAGTATAGGTTCATATCCGTGCGGTGCAACGGCTTCGATATCTCTGATCTCTCTGCTCTTGAGCAACGTGAACCCATCCACGACATAGCAATGCTCTTGTCCGAAGAGCAACAAACCTTCCATTGTATCTAATCCTTGGATACGAGCGCATCTGAACATGTACGAGATTTTCTCGTTCTCCTCCAGAAGCCTCAATACTGTTTGGATATCCGGAGGTGGTTGCTGTTCCTCCTCCGTTTCAGCGTCGTCCTGTTGATCCTCCGGATCTGATTTAAGACGAGCCAAATGCGGCAACGTTTGCATAGTCGGTATGGGACTAGCTTCCTCACAAATGCTATCCGATCGTTCTAAATCCGACAATCCGCTAACTCCGTGCAATTGCCGCTTCTGCACAGCATTAAAGTACTCTTTGCTATGATGACTAGTCGCAACCTGAGAACAAAATTAAAATTTAGGATTTAAATAATTATTTAAAATAAATTACCTTATGTTTGAGAAGTCCCTTTTCGTATTCGGGTCTGTATGGATAATGTAGGTAAAACAGATCGTTTTTCATGGTTTTCTTGCGCATTCGATGAGGTCCCTCCGTCATATCCAGCATCCATTTGTCCAAAGAGCTCGGAAGAGGTGATCCCCACAAACCTCGTTCTCTGGTCAACTCTGTTTCTGTTTGCAGCCATTCCTGGTGAACGTATCGTTGCATGTGCTGCGCCATGGTCGTATGTTGATTGCGTCTAATTTCCGCTAATTCTCTGCGAAACGAAACGTTGCATTGCAAATATTATAATCAAATAATATACTCACTTTATTAAATTGATATGAGTGAAGACAGAAGACATGGCTCGTTTTTTGTTTACTTTCACGGTTATTTTAGCGATATCGTCTTTTCGGACTTTGGTCCTGCTGGCTAATCTTGTTAAACCGCCTGTGACTTTATGGATTTTAGATTGGATTTGGTTTTGTAGCTCAGATGGAACTCTATAGCTAGCTTTCCTTTCAGACTCTATGTAATTGAGCCAAACTTTCATCGCTGCTTCGAAGATCTGTTCTCTGGCAATGGTTAATTCAGGGGCTTTAGCAGTAGGAGATGGAGCTACCAATGTGATCTTGAAAACCTCTTCAATCGCCGGTTTCTTGCACACATACAATTCCTCCCAGACTCTTAATGCAGCTCCCGCCATCAAATTTCTACCTTGATGTGCGTTTAATTGATCGTCCTGCGATTCCAAATCGCTGCTCGGATTAACGTGCCATGTCGTTCTCATATTAACATCTAACATGATCTTCATGTCAGCTGTTAGTTGTAATAAACAATAGGACAAACACCCAACGAAATCCAATTCGTGATTTCCAGCTCCGAAAACGGTGAGCCTATTTGTAGTGAGCTTGTGTAAAGCCTCGAGCACGGACATCTGATCGGCGATGTTATCGGTGGGTCTGGAGAGTAAGAAAAGAATGCTGCGATTCAAGCAGTGATAAAGGCATTCCAGAACTAGATTTCCAGACCGCTGCTTCGCCTGTCCGATTAATTTAACGATGAAATCGAATACTTCGTGAGGGTCTTTGTTGAGAATCCCCTGCCACAGTTTATCAACGATCCTCGACGTCAAGTAGAAGACGTTCGGGGCGACGTGCTGTACGTGAGCGTTAGGTAATGGCACAATCGGAATCGCAGCCTGATCCCCAACCAACATATCGGCAGCCAAGAGATGATCCATCAGAGTTACCAAAATCTCCGTCTGATACGAAGATTGCTGAGTGATGGAGGAGTTTTCCGGATACGCGTCCAACACTAAATCGATAACTGCCGATTTTCCAGACATGTTCAGACTCAGTGAATCCACTACGATTACCCGGATGAAATCGATTACGAACTGCCGTGCGGGATGTGTCGTTAAATTTGATGGTTCCGTGGGTGATCTAGGTACCATTACAATCGTCTCGCATTCGTCGGGAGTTGAAGCCCCGCTACTGTTGCTGCTCTCCGGATTCACTGGAGTGAATATCACCCCTGCTAAAGCGGAGAGGACTTCTGCAGACATGAAGATCGGCATGAATTCTGGCATATTGTGGTAAAGTTGGAACAAAACTTGGATGATCGATATAGAGTGGTTCTTCAAAGCGAATGGTAGAACGCTTTGGTCGCTGTGTACCATAGTTCTGGCCATGCCCAGAAGAGCCACGATAGCTTCCGGACAAAGATTCACTCTGGGGGCGATGCTGCTAACTGGTTGGTTATTAACAGAAGTACCCCAAAGGAAACTCCAAACAGTGTCCAAATCGAATTTGGTTTCGATGGGCAGTTGCTTGGCCGGTTGCCCCATGATAAGCGCAGTAAGCAAATAGTATATTTCTGAGATTTCAACTTGGGATGGCAGAAGCCATCCCAAATATTGAAATCCGGGCACGTGCAATGTTTCAGCTTTGGCATCTGTGGATGAAAACGAAGAGGTCTTTATCTGGTAGCCCAGCATCACCGACATCTTGCTGTGCGTCACAAGCTCCGTATGTCGTAACCAACCCCCGTTACTGTTGCCTTCTCTAAAACTGTAGAAACAATAATGTAATTGCATATATAGGCAAATGATCAAATTACCGATTTAGCAATGCCGGAACGGAGCACATGACCACGAGAATGCGCATTCCTAGGATGACGGTGCTGGAATGCAGATTGGGCTGCATGAAGAGCAGAATCCAATCGTAGCCCAATGTTTTGGCCAATTCATCACATACCATCAAGCTCACTGCATTCTTGCTAGTGAACAGGATAGTGTGTATCAGTGTTAAACACCTGTTTCGCAACAATACGTTTTCATCTTCGATTTCCCGTTCGAATCTATCCATAGTTTGTATTGGCAATGTGGAGGCTACGAATTGACCGTACCAAAGAAGATCGCTTTGCTTAGGTTGCCCAGTCAATAGCGTGGTTAACAACGAAAAGAGCACTTGGCGAGTGGCGTTGTGCTTAACTTCCGGTGTTATATGCAACAATTTTGTTACTAAGTTTAGATCACGCATCATCCAAGTATTGTTTCTCTTCTCGCTGCATTCCGCAGCCAATTCGTACAAATGTTCCAAGTGAGAACGGAGCAACTCTCCCGGCGCTTCGTGCCATACATCAAGATCACATAGAAGATCCTTAACAAAAACACAAATAATTAAATAAATCCATGCAAAATTAATAGGTAGAAATTTACCTGGAAAGCTGGGAGGTTTGGTATGGTTGAGGTTTCGCGTCCGCTATCAACTGTTCCCACCAAACTGAAAGCCAAATGCAAGATGTGTGAGTTCAGTAAAGGTTTCTTGCGTCTCAGAAGCATCGCCAAAGTCTGATAACCGCGTCTCTTGTCCATTTCCGCTTGAGCCACGGAATTACTCCGTACGACGCACACCAAAGCCTTGACACTGGCGTACAGGCTTTCTATATCTTGAGCCATGGCTATCAATCCTAATAATACTGAACAACCGCCCACAGAGTCAACCTAAAGAGAAAATCATTTCAATCATAAACTTAAAAACAACAACAAAACTACTTACAACAGTCACGACCGGTCTTGGACAAAACACTCTAACTCCGATGTAACCAATAACGACACCGCCTAAACTCCTCGAAGATCCGGCCAAGTGTCCAGCGCTGTTGTGCAAAATCCTTATGGGAGTTGCGTTCTCGTGACTGGACATCCCTAATTGCTTAGCAATTGATTTATTATCGGTGCGGCTGTACACTTTGCGAATTTTGCTTAGTGTTAATTGTGAGACGGCTTTAGCGTTGAGTCCGAAGATGACTTTTTCCTCGCTGACAAATTGAACGAGTTCCGAGTTCGATCCATTCGAGGGGGCTTGAAACGAGCCCATGTAATGCGGTCCCAGCTGGTAGATTTGATTGACCGTGGTCGGATTCAAAACCTGAGAGAATGAGATTACAATTGAATCACTGTGTGAATGGCTCGTACGGGATTTAGTTACCTCTTCGACTAAATGGCAGGGACCTTGCTTCCAGCAAAGCTTCGAGTAACGTCTCCAGGCGGGAGGAGTTCCAATGAATCCGTAAACCGAGGTAGCTACCGTTAAATTTGTGCTTCCTCCTCCGGGATTCTGCGAGATGTAATGGAGCTTATGCGACTGCATATGTTGCCCATCCAGATACAAAGAGAACGATGAGTTCTTCAGGACTGCTCGATTGAGAACTACCACTAGGTGATGCCATTGGCCTTCTTGGAGTATATCCGGACACCAAACCCTTGCACCGTGTTCACCTGAACCTTCAGGTTCCCATTCTCCAACATCTGAAATAATTATATTCGTTTAGTTCAATTAGTTAATATTATTTTGTGTATTCACTGAAAGTTACATGTATCTATATAATTGATACTCACTACTAAATTGATATGATCATTATATATGAAAAATTAATTAAACAACTTTCAAATTGATTAATCTAAATTATTAAGAAACTTTATTCAAATCAAATATGTTTGAAACTATTGATTCTGATACACCCAAAACCCTAAATATATATACATACATTAGCAAAATGCATAAAATATGACCTCTCAATTTTCAACACTGTTTGCAAAGCATTACATCCACATCACAACTTATTCATAAATTGAACCGTAATTTTTCTGTAAATTAAGTATTTTTTTAAAATTCGTATATTTCTTATATTTCTATCTATATATAAAGCCGTAGAAGTAATTTAGAAATGCATCGAGGATACAAAATGAAAAACAGTTCGTAAGTGCTAAGAATAATGTTGACGTTGAAGCAATCTGTACACAGAAGGGGAGGCGATTCAATTACATCGCACGAATTGATGGGCAAAGGAAACTTAAAGGGCAGAAAACGATCATAAACATCGGGGGAATCGAAGGTGTTGCCATTTACGAGGAACGAAAACCGGGTTAATAGATCCACTGAAGTGAGACCAGTTAAAAGCTATAAATAAACCAGGCTCCTCCACAGAATGAGATAAGGAAGAAATAAATGATTGAATTCGAAGATAGATTTCCAACAAAGTTTAGGTGATATTTCAAGAAAAATGAATAAAATGTAACGTATTTGTTTTGAAAGTATACTAAAGACTTAAAAATGTAAATATGAATCAGTGAAGTCAAGGATTTTAATTAAAACACAAGACAGCAGATTGCAATTCTCCTAAATGAAATTTCTAGGAATAATATAAATTCCGAAGAGACAGACTTTATACAAGGAAAAATAATTTTGTGTTTAGTATTAAATCAGTGTGTTCAATTTGTTCAAAATAAATTAATTCAAAATTAAATAAAATTGAATATAATGTTTTGTGAGGCGGAAAATGGAATTTCCATAAATGCAAATTTATTGTAATTTTGCCTATCGTTTTATTTGGACATGTATGTATTGTTGTTGTTAGTTGAGTATGTAAATGTTATTGATTATTGTTGTAACTTACGGTTGGGTATGTGGGTCTCTTGCGTGGAAACAATGATGGCTTTATCTCTAGCAGAGAGGACTATGGATAAACAAACTAGATGATCATCTTTGGCATTATTCAAACTCCTTAGCAGAGTCAGCAGTCTCACGCAGTGGGGATCTGTGCGGGGATCTGAGAACTTATCGACGCAGATCCACGTGGAAAACGTTAGGCCCGTTTGCGGTGGGAAGATCCTGTCGCCTGTAATGAGCGTAAGCGTGATTAGTGTTAATTAGTTCTTCCGAACGTAATTGAAGCCGTTATTGTACCTGCACCGATTCCACCCAGAATAGCGCTATCAATGCTGACTACGCTCGGAGCGTTCGGAGATTGCGGAGCGATGCTGGGCAAATACAGGCAACCGAAACCTTCGGCGCTCATATCGAACTCCACGAAGGGCGGTAACATGCATATGCTTTGCGCCCTAAAGTCTTTGGGTGTAGTCATCGATACGATCGTCTTGATGCGGGTCAAAGGGACCGGACCGCCTCCCGCCACAGCTGAGCTCAAAGGCAGACACGAGAGTGGATTCCCGAGTCGCAAGAAGTTACGTAAATCCGTAGGTTCAAGGGCTTGAGCGGCTAGTCTTTCCAGCATATACTGGAGCGGCGAATGCAGAGGATGACTCTCGTTCTGCAGAGGAACGGAGCCAATAGTCAGCAGATGGTTGACGAAGCCGCTGTCGCACATGATCTGCTGGTTCCTCTCGCTTCGCACCAACGACTTTATGATCTCCGCTACGTAATATTGAAGTGCCAGGCACTTTGATGCATCCTCCTGAGACTATAAAATTAAATTTGCAGTAGTTCGAAAATAACAGTTAAACTAATTATGAGTAATACCTCGAGGCAGGGCAGAAGCTGCAGCATGACGACAACGACCCCTGGATGCACGATAATCGGATCGGGCGTCGGCGGATTTAAATTCAAAGAGTTCACGGCTGAACGCTTTCCGTAACCAGAGCTGTTTGACTGGAATTCACAACGCGCTTAATAACTTTAAATTACTTTGAATGCAATCAATGCTTACTCGCTCCATGGACACTTGCTTCGACAGCGAAGGGGTTTTGGTCAAGTTCTCTGCGGATAAATTCGGTTTATCAAAAAGGTCTAAAGCTACGTCGTAAAGTAATCGAAAAATCATCGTGGCATACGCCAAAGTACACGGTATTTCGTCCGGAATCCTTAAAAGAAAATGTATATCTTAAATGTAAATCAATTTATACATTTTAATAAATAAATACTCTGGGTTTATGATGTTGCCTACGAATAGATTATGATATAGATCCTGAAAGTCCGAGTTCGGAGCCTCCTCTTTGCTATCGCTGAGTTGATCGACTTTGTGGGTGGTAAAACACCCGAGGAGTCTCAAAGTATCACAAAGGCTTGTCATGCATATCTCGTGGTAAAAGAACTTGGCGTTCGCCGGTTCGAAGCGCATCGCCGTGCTTATTGTGTAAAATACAATGTTCAAGAGCGTTAATATCTCCATGTTCGGTTTCCTGATTGTCAGCTTTCCCTCCAGAGCCACCAAAACGCTCGTAACGTAAATGAATCCGTTCACCTAAATACAACCCGGTTATAAAAAAAAAACTAAATGAATAAAATAAAACGGACCTTTCTGAAAACAGTTCGCGTTCTATGCGAATCCCTCAAGCACAGCAAGAGAGCTTTTAATACGTCTGTCTTCAACTGCAATTTGTTACGCGACGTCGAGTGCAGAGTGCCTAAAAGCTGGCTCATATCCTCCTCTCCTCCAGTCGAAACCACGAGTTCTCTAATAATACCTGCAAGTGTACAAAAACTGAGTACTTTGTCTAAATGATGCATTTGTATTATTACCTAAAACGTTTTGCCTGCATTCGGAGTACGTAACCAGCTCATGCAGACATTGCGCTCCGCCGGATTCCCGCAAAACATTAGCGTTTGCAGTGTTCGCGCTCAAAAGCGTTGTCATAATTTCAATCACCATTGTTCCGAATCTCTCCTGCTCCGTTGATAAGTTGTATTCATTTCCACAATCGTGTGCTTTTTTGCGGGTCTTGAGCAGATCCGTGTAACGATTCAAACAGGTCACGAAGACCTCCAGCATTCCGACCTCACGATACACGTCTTTGAAGATCACGTTGTGTTTGAGCACGTTACTCAGCACTCTGATACACTTGATGCTGCAGTCCACATGGTTGAGGCTGTGCGTCTTCAGGAAAATCGACATGGAGATGAGCTCTTTGCAGGGGACGAAGTTCAGTTGAAAGACGAGGAACTCGATCAGCTCGAAGAGTTTCTCTTGGATCTCCGGGGATTTGTAGTGGATTTTTTCTAAGAATTGGCTAAGAGTATTTTGGTTCTCGAGGATAAAATAGTTAGCGTTGTCCGAATGGTAGATGCTAGATATGGCTTCCAGGATTGAGGCGCAGAGTATTGGCGAGGATGACTTGATGAAGGTGGTCTGAAGGACGTGGAAAGCCTGGATGTTGCGAACGCTCGTTCCTCGACCTGACGGTTGCGGTAACGTGAAACCGTGCATCTGGAATAGAGAACCGGTGGATGCCTGAGACGGTTTCAGCTCCATAAAGCCGCACATGCAGAGAGAAGTGACCATCAGCACTAAATTCCTGATGGCCTCCTGCGAGTCGGTGGCTGCTTCGTTTTCGAGTCTGGAAGTATTTCGGAATGTGAGCTTGGTTGTTGCGTGATCGCCGGTTTCGTACTTTAATAAAATATCAGACAGAAATAAATATCCTTGGGCTTGACGGAAATCGTCCAGAAGAACGGAGGACACTTCGCTGGAGTCCTTGAGGAAGCAGAACACCGTGACGAACATCTCGACGAGCTCCAGAGGTGCCAGATCAGGCATACCTTGCATGTTATCCATGCAAATCGCCACGCAACCTTTCGCTGCAAATGTAATTGATTAATTCCAGCAGCGTAAGCTTCTTTAACCCAATTCCACTTACAATGGATGTAACCGACGACGGGGGGCGAGAGGCCGTGCCGCGAGAGGGTCATCAATACTTCGGCGGCGCTCTTCCTCCACATTAAATTGTAGTGAGGACAGGGAGACGTTATCGCCGAGAAGAGTAGAGTGAGATCATCCTTCCTGGCCAGTTCCTCCGCAGGAACTTTGTGACTGCACAGTCGCACCAATAGCTGCACGAAGATCTTCTGCAACAGGATGCGACGTTCCTTCGGGGTGAAATCGCTGTTGGCATCCTTCCTGTTCGCTTCCTCGTCCGGAATCTCGGCCAAATCGAAGAACAGATACAGGCATTTCACCAGAGTCGACGGCACCGAGACCTCAGACATGATCTGCACGAGAGTCGAGTCGCCGGCAGCCAACAGATTTAAAGTGGATAGGAGCATCCAACCGTTGCTCGATTCCTCGCAGTTTTCGATCTCCAGGAATTTGGCAATGGCGCTGCTTGCAGCCACGGTGCTCTGGTTCGACGCTCGTTTCCTTATCTCGGACACCATCAGCAGAGAGACTTGCAGACAAAAGCCAAGGATGTCCCAGAACTTTTCATTCATGTCGCAGGACGGACTCGTCCCGAAAACCTAGGCACAGCGAGTTTTTTTGTTCATATTTAATAAAAGACATTCGATTTCCTCCCCGTTTCTTTCTACCTTGCAGAACAGGGGAAGCATATTGTAAAGCTTATCTTCCTTCTCGGCTTCCGTCAGGGGATGGGGCGGATGCGTGTACTCCGAGAATAGCTTCTTCAGATGCATCATTCCTAACTGGGTGTGTGGCGACGTCGCCGCGCTCTCCAAAGATTCTTTGTTGGAGGCGGAGGATGCGGCGTTTGCCACACCTCCCCTCAGTTTTCGCATTATATTCATTTTGAATTTATTGTATCACCACCTAAGATGCAAGTTTAAATACAGTATTATCATAAATATAACAAAAACTAATTCAAGAGTAAGCAGTGGAAATCAATATGATATACGTATAATAAACACATAATATAAATTCATAGCTGAGTTGGTTTATAATATGCATTTTGCACTGTGTTATGCAACGTCGTTGAAAATACTCATTACGTTTGCACAGAGATAAAGCAGAATAGCCGCAAACTATGTTACTCATAGCTCGTGTCTTTAAAGAGGAAAATCCTTTTACGTCGACTGTTGTTAAACTATTTCAGTAAAATGTAGTTAGTTCTTTGAAATGAATGACCGAAACGAATAAAAACCCCAAATTGTTTTGTTTTCTTATCAATTTGATTGACTATTACAATAAATGTAATTAGTAGAAGTAAACAAAATTGATTGTATTTTCCATTACAAAAGACTGATGTCCGTAGTCTTTCCGCCTTAAATATAATAATCATTATTATTAATTAGTATGGTTTTTGATAACTTATTTTAACCAAAACTTAAATATAGATAAGTTAAATTACAACGCAATAAGGCAAAATGTAAATATTTACAAAAGGTAGCAACGAACTTAACGATAAAGTTTGTTAATCAAATAAGCATTATATAATGAAACATAATTAACTCTTCCATATAATAAAATCAAATAAATTTAGTTGTATAATTTATATTGAATCGATATTATGAATAATTTATGAAACGTAAATAACATGTTTAATTATTGAAATATAAACTACAATTTGATCAAGCACATATAAATATATTAATTAATACTGATTTAATAAAATCCATGATTTATGAGAAAAATTTGAATAAAATATAGCCAAATAATAAACATGTTCACAGTATTGACAGGTCTGTTAAAAATGTAATACGCCGTAGATGCCGATTATTTAGTAATTGTATACGTTTGCGTAAACACTCAACGGATTATAGTTATGCATGGGAAATCTGACGGAAAATAAACATTGTAAATGTGAATATCGATTGAATTGGAAAAGCGAGCTCAGCTTAATGCATAAATTCATTAACAGGTTTTTTTTTTCACTTCTATTTGCCATCAAAATTCCTAATAAATTTTACCCCTTTTCTTGGAAAACTAATTTCAACGTTCATAATTCACCGAATTCATGATTACGTCTGCTTCACCAAAATAGTGAAATTTATAATGATTTTTCTCAAAACACCAAACTAATTCAATTACAATTAAACTGAATTCGTATTTCAGTAAATCCGTAATCATTTGGAAACTTTTTACAAAGAGATTTGTATTTTGCTAAAATAAATTTAATTGATTTTATGGATTATTTTAAATTAATTTTATATAAAAAAATAGATTAATTTACAGTTTTATATGTATCATCAAAATAGTATAGTAATTTGTGATAATTTGAACCCCTGAACATACAGAACTGATTCAAATATTCACTGAATTCGTATTTAATTAAATCTGTTTTAATTTTAAACTCGTTGCAAAGAGATTTCTATTTTGCTGAAACGAATTTCATTTCATTTATTGATTAATCCGAGCTCTATATTAATTATAATAATGTTGTAAGGTTTTGAAAATAAATGATAACATTACAATTGAAAATCGTGTAATTTGTAATCATTTTAAAAGACGTTTAGAAAAAAAATATTCACAATTAACTGAATTGGATTTGGATTAAATCTGTTGTAATTTGGAAACAAATTTAATGAAATTTATGGATTAATCCATATCAATAATGTTAGTTTTTGAAAGAAAATTTAAACATTACAGTTTTTATGTATAAACCAACAAAATAGTGTAATTTGTAATAATTTTAAACCCTTTTCTCTGAAAACACTGAACTAATTCAAACGATCACAATTCGCCGAATTCGTATTTGATCAAATCTACTATAATTTGGAAACTCGTTACAAAGAGATTAGTATTTTGCTGAAACAAATTTAGTGTCGTTTATTGACTAATCTGTGTTTAAAATTAATTATAATAATGTTATGTTTAGAAAGAAACTAATATAAAACTTTACCATGTAATTTTTATCAAAATTGTGAACTAATCAGTAGAAAATGCAGATATTTTATTGAAGTTGTAAATCTATACTGAATCATACTGAATATTTTGCATATTCGTAGAATTTTATCTACGAACCTAACTAATGACAGCGATTAAAAACTTATTTATGTGCCAAATCGTTCCGTAATTGCAAGCGCTTGCATAATTAAGTGCAATTAGAGACGGTAGAAGAGAAAGTCCGAAAGCGGCAGACGAAATAAAAACAAATGACTTCATTGTAGCAAGGGAATACAATAAGCATTGAGATGAGGGATTAAGTGGATGGACGAATGGGATTCGCGATAACAAGTGAATCGAATGAAGGCAATTGTTTAGGAAAGCGGACTGATTTGTTTAAACTGCCGAAGTAGATTGGATCGAATTGGATGATGATGATGATACAGGCTGGACGACGGATTGCCGTGTTGAGAACACATCCGCCCACGAAAATAAACAGCGAATGAATTGGATAAAGACGAATTGTTGTTGACGATGCACGGTTTTGTTGTATTTGGTTGAACAATAGAGGACGGGAGAACAGCCTGCTGGGGATTTCATGGAAGCGGGTATTGATTTTGATGAAGAGAGTTGACGAACTGAAAATTCACGTTAGCGCCCCTAGGTTTCGATGTCACCGGGAGTATAGGAGGTGGCGGAGTACAGTGTATTTGCACCTACCATTCCTTCAGGATTCCCTGATTCGGAGTCTTCGGTGGTCTGATGAACAGCTGACGAGACACTCCGCATCATCCCGGGCTGTGCCCTACCAGTCCTCTCGCACCGTACACTGATTTCAGGAATCCATCATCCCCCATGACCTTTTCATCCACCACTGCTGCACATCCATGTACTCTATATTTTGGATTCTCCGCGGCCCGCACGCATGAGCAATAAAACGCGGTCCTCCTGATTCTAGCCGCGAAGTTCCTTTGCTGTTAATTCACGTAACCCCGACCTCTGAATCATTCTGCAGTTTTATTAACAATAATCGCTTTTATTTATCGAAATCGCTATCCATTATTGTCAACAATCAATCGCAGTGACCCCAGCTCTTCACCGCTGTCAACACTTGACAGTCAGGGTGACAAAAGCGACGTGTTAATTTATTCAGATCCATGCGTAAAACGACTGCTCAAGCTCAATACCAACCGTAAAACACTAAACACACACACATGCGCAAATGGATACACATATTCACCTTTTTTTAAATTTATATAAATATATATATATATAAAAAATAATAAAAATGAAAATTAAATTAAATAGTATATTTAAATTATAAAATATACAATTTCACAAATAAATATATTCTTATTGATCATAAATAGCAATTCACATTGCACTCCTTCATAGATTCTCTCGATTCTCCACAATTAAATGTTCCAATTCCATCCGAGCTAAAGCAAGCAACAGTAAATTTGCATTGAATTAAATAGAATTGTATTTTTAAATATATCACCTATCACAAATTCTGTATTACTCCTGATCTGAAATTGTTGATTCTCCACAATTCAATGTTCCAATTGGATCCGAGCTAAAACAAGCAACAGTAAATTAGCATTGAATTAAGAAACAAAAAGTAAACTTACTCATACAATCCAGATGATAAAATTAACAGTGCAAGTGTTTAATCTAAAATTGTTTTCTATGAGAATG
>JAFMTC010000834.1:48920-63551 GCA_018845635.1 Nicrophorus orbicollis | reverse complement strand
CGAGGCATTCTCGAAATAGTTATTCTTATTTAGTAATAACTGACGAATGGAGCAATGAATATCAGTAAAAATTGATCTAAAATTATTTGTTTGTAAATTATTTATGATTTTTTCAATAAATTTCAACATGCTGTGATATAAACTAAACTATAACATGAGATTACTGATCAATTAATGTTTATAAAATGAATATTAAGTATTACTATTTCAAATATAAACAAATATATGTGGTCATCACTTTTTTTATTCGAAAATTTCCTATTGGCAAATCAACCTCAATGTTTGCCAATCCTTAAATTTTACGTGCTTTTGACCTTTTAATTGCAACGAAATACAATCCACTCTGTTTCTTTCTATTTCGCCTACTTCATGTATAAAAAACTAAATTTACTCTATACGATTTCTAGTTGTAGATTACGTCTTTTTCAGTAGTATTGTAGTCATTTCTTTAAAAATATTATGTAATTTCAATGAATGAATCAACAATTATTTTAAGAACGAGAAACTAAAGTAACTACTATACGANNAATGTAGAAACACATATTTGAAGAACTAGAAACTAAAGTAACTACTATACGATTTCTTTGTAAATTACGTCTTTTTCAGTAGTATTGTAGTAGTTTCTTAAAAAATATTCTGTAATTTCAATGAATGTAGAAACACATATTTGAAGAACTAGAAACTAAAGTAACTACTATACAATTTCTAGATGTAAATTACGTCTTTTTCAGTAGTTTTGTATCCCTTTCTTTAGAAATATTCTGTAATTTCAATGAATGAACAAACACATGTTTCAAGAACGAGAAACTAATGTAACTACTATACGATTTCTAGTTGTAGATTACGTCTTTTTCAGAAGATTTACAATACTTTCTTTGAAAATAATCTGTACTTTCCATACTGTTATTACTATACAATTTCCAATTGAAAATTCCGTACTTTTAGGTAGTTTTGTAATACTTTCTTTAAAAATATTCAAGTATTTAATTACCGATTAAATTTGAAATATATATTTAGTATTCTGTTTTACCTTTATATAATACCACATCTATATTTAGGAATAATATTAGATATTAATGATTGTCAGGTGTACAATCATTGATAGTCAGTACTAATACTTTTAATTTTTCAAAAACATATTTATACAATTTACAATAAACTAATGAAAATGACTTATCAAAGTTTAAAAACATTATTTTTTATCCTTAAATGTTTCCGATTTTATTATAATTGAATTTTATAAAGTTTATCAAACACATATGTTACCATTAGTTTGTTTAACTTCTCTACAATCAATATTTAATGAACTTTGAGTTTATGTGTGGACAATTTAGAAAGGAATTCATAAAATAATAACAATAAGTTTTTGCAAAGTTCTTAAGTATTGAGTGAAAATGCATTCCTCCGGCATGTGACTAATTATGCGAGGATTGTATCCTTTCTATAATAAAAATCATCTACGTCACAATGGTAATCATTTATGCAAAAGATATAACCGTAAATCTGCAATGAATGCAATGCTTTCAATAAATTTCTTGTTATACAATAGTTTTACAATGTATGTCCTTCATTTGCAGATTGGTCTAATGAGAGAAGGACGATTGTTGGCGGAAGAATCACCGGAACGCCTGTTGAGCATCTTCGACACAGACACCCTGGAAAACGTGTTCCTGATATTAAGTAGACAACAGGAGGAAGGTAGACTCAGTGAGCTGGAACAGAATCATGGGGACGACATAAGCGTTATGACTTTGAGCGAAGAGCAACATGGATCAACTGATGTAAGAATCGCATTTTTTTGTTTAGAATCAGGTATTAACCTCGTTTGTAATTGATGAAATTTGGAACTTTAGCTTAGAACTAGTCCCATAATGAATTCGCGTATTGAAAAAGTTGGTATCACTTTTGGCTCAAAAGATAAAGTTAGTAAACTTTAGCCATTTCCAACTTTTTTCATGGTGGTTAAAATGTTAATAGAATCAGTTCAAATAATAGCTTAACATATAATTTTAAACAATTTTTACGTAATCATTGGTTTCTTAGATCTTGGTGCAACGTCCTCCTCCCAAGAATTACAACACGACAACTGGAGCAATATCTTTGAATCGTAAACGGATAAAGTCGTTACTATCCAAAAATTCGAAACAGTTCTTAAGAAATCCCGGGTAAATTGATTAATACAAATACTGTTGGTAGTACTAAAGCTAACAAGCTAATCATTTCAGTGGAATAGTATTTACATTGTTGTTCCCCATCATCGAGATGCTCAGTTTCTTTTTGGCCGTCGGTGGAGATGTCAAAGGTATCAAACTGGGTATAGTCAACGATGAAAGTATGATGACGAAATGCTCGAATTTCACCAGAGAAGGAACGGCGCAACCTTACAATTTCACCGACTGCGAATTTAAAGATCTTGGATGTCGTTTTATCGAACATCTGCATGGACCTATGATGGATTTGGTGAGTTATATATGACATTAGCTGTGGCTATTTTGACATTGTGTCAATCTTCACATTGTGTCAATTTTGGTACTATTATGATTTGACATTAATTGTTCTAATTTTAATATTATATGTGTCAATCTTGATACTATGTTGTTTTGGACATTAATTGTCCAAATTTTGACATTATGTCAATATTCACATTTTGATACTATTTTAATGTTGAGATTAATTGTGAAAATTTGGATATTAATTATTCTAATTTGACATAAACTGTGTCAATTTACACTTGTGTCAATTTTGATACTATGTTAATTTGCAGATTAATTGTTTCAATTTTGTCATTGTGTTAATGTTCAAATTATGTCAATTTTGATACTGTATTAATTTGGACATTAATTTTGACATGCATTGTGACAATCTTGAAATAGTGTCAATTTAGATACAATGTCAATTTGAATAATAGTTGTGTTGTGTCAATTATGTTTTATCTAAATTATAGATTTATTACAACGAATTGAATGTTGCACTTGAAGACGTTACGCATGGACGTATCATTGGTGTAATGTTTATGGCGGATAATTTCACAAAGTCATTTGAGGAGCGTCTACATAAAGGAAGGAAGATCAGCGATGAGACCTTGGAGAACAGTCAGATTCAAGTCTGGCTAGACATGTCAAGTATTTATTTTATTTAAAACAACATATAATTTCAAGATAATATCGCTACAATTGGCCACAAATGGTTACAGAGCAACTTAAATATGACAACTGACAATAAATATTTACCTCATATTATATATAAATGAAACAAATTCGATGAATCACATACATTTCAATCGTCTACCGATTTTTATTTATCTATTTGTACTTTAAGAAATATCATAGTTTTAATAATCGATATAATTGGTGACAAATTGTTATATAACAACTAATTTTTGACAGCTGTCAACTAGTGTTCACCTCATATTATATATAATTGAACAAATGTCATGTATCATAGTTTTTAATTAATTTAAGACAGATTATTTATTCTACAAATTAAACATAAAAATCATACTACTAATTCATATAGATACAATTAGTAAGTAATGAGCAGCAACAGATTGCATGAATCATTGTAACGAATATATATATAACTCAACATCCGTGACATTTGTAAAGACTTTTATGCATTCAGTTATTTTTTAAATCATAATTTGAATTTAATTTTCATATAGATACAAATTATAATATATCAACTGAACATTTGACAGCTGTCAAGAAATGTCAGGATAAGTATTGTTATTTAAGAGCGAACAAATATGATTAAACACAAAATATACCTTGAAATAAATAACAACTAAAACAGCTGTTCAATAACTGTCAGGATTATTTATATGACAGCTGTCAATAACTGTCAGGATCAGACACTATATTTCCAAATATGTTTTAAAATGTTTGTGCAACTGAATGAATTTATTAAAGAAAAATACAAGAATTAAATCGTCGATATAAAAACTACTTAATATTTGTTCATAACCCAAAGTAGTTTCGCCCATTCAGTTTCAATAGTTTGAAAGTTAGTTGATAATAAAACTATGAATGAATTACTTACAGAAATAATCAATTTAACAAATTAATTTACTTGTAGATCGTCAAATTGGTGCTACTATAAAGTACAAAATTCTGAAGATGTACGAAGAATTCGCCATCCAAACTTTCACCGATTGCAAGTTGTTGGAGAAGCTAGGAAAGATCCCGATGCGTTTCGCCTTCGAATTCGGAACGGAGGATGAAACGTACACGGTGTTCATGGTACCAGGAGTGCTTTTAACGTAAATAACATAACATGTTACGACTTGTTTGTATTAACTGTTACGTTTTCTTCAGCGTGATGTTCTTCTTGGGAACGACTTTAACATCGACAATCATTGTGACTGATCGTCTCGAAGGCGTCTGGGACCGCTCGATCGTTGCCGGTGTCACATCGCTGGAAATCGTAATAACGCATTTCTTAACGCAATTCGTCCTGGTCTTCGTCCAAACCACCGAAGTTGTCATTCTGACATTCCTGGTCTTCGGAATCGACTACATCGGGCAGATGTGGATCATCTTCCTCTGCGTTCTCCTGCAAGGCTTGACCGGAATGGTTTTCGGATTCTGGGTGTCCGTGGTGAGCAGCAGCCACAGCGCTGCGAACATCTTCTCCACCGGCATCTTCTACCCTATGATCATCCTTTGCGGTAAATGAATTTCTTTTCGCGAACCGAAAGTTAATTTTAAATCAAAATATTCTAGGCATGATCTGGCCATTGGAGGCGCAACCTGCAGTGCTGAACTTCATATCGAAGTGTTTACCCTTCACGTTGTCCATTGTTTCTCTAAGAGAAATCATCAAGAAGGGACGCGATTTCACGCATCCTGACGTCCTCAGCGGACTCGGAGTGACCTTACTCTGGATCATAGGCATCAGCACGGTCAGCGTCTTCGCGATTAAAGCGAAACGATAATCGAAAGAAAGCAAGAAATTTAAGAGAAAAAAAAACAAGTAAATAAAAGAAGCACCGACTGTTTTATGTTTTATCTGTCTCACGCATCTTGCCTCTTACCTTTTAGAACTAGTAGCGCTAGAAAACGAACGACATGGAATTTTACATAAAAACAAACTATAAATTAAGAAATAGTTTAATATTTTCGTTTTTGTATATTGTATTTTTTTTAAATAAATTAATATAAATTTATTCGGAAGAATGGATTATACAATTATTATTATTCCATTTTGGAGGCCATTCTCCTGCGACTGGTCGGTGTGATTGTGGGTCTGGGCTTGTACAGATCGTCGCTTTCGTACCTCTGCCTCTTGACGATGTCCCTCTTAGGTTTCTCATCGTCCTCCACCTGATCGCTGTCCGCAGGGCTCAGCGGCAGCGAGAATCTCTCGTCTACATGATGATTGCTTACTAAAACATAGCAATCTGAGCCTGTTAGATCAGAATATGATAGAACATTAGTATTAGTAAAGAAAGCGGTAATCTGAGTGCTTTTATTCTCTCGCTATTTTAGTATTTCTTGAAGCGCCGAGTGCGGGAAGTGATCTAAATAAAATGATGAAGTGCATTGATGATTTCGTATTTAGCTACAAAAAGCAATATTAAATATTCAAGTTAGAAGGGCTGAAAGATTTCCGTCAACAGATAATTATTTACATACAATAAAAATTACTTTTAAATTAAGCTTATTATAGAAACCACTCTTAGAAGTTTTGATACATTGAATTTAGAATAGACAATTATTTTCATTGGAAACGTTTATAACAAGTTTACCAAATCATATGAATGAAGTTATTAATTTAAAAAAAAAAGTAATTATCAGTAATTATAACTAATTGTTACTTTTCTACTAAGTTCATTGTAGAATCCACACTTTAAAGTTTAGTAGATACAGGAATGTTTACTTGTTCAAGAACAAAACTAATTTTCTATACATTTGCGTTTTTACCTAACTTAAATTATTTATAACAAATTTTTCAAACCTTAGAAATGAAGTTATTTATAATGAATTAAATAAAAATTACTTTTTTGATATTATTTTAGAATCTAAAATTGTTAAACATTGATTTTTGAGTTGAAGGACGAAAGTTTTCCTTTGAAACGGTTGAGTATAATTATTTTAGCAAATAGTAAAAAGTAATTATAAATAAATGAAAAACAATAATATTACTTATTAAGTAGAAAGTACTGAATTTTATTAATTGAAGAATAAAAACTACGTTCTTTGGGAAAAAAAGTATATTCTTGGCAACACGTTTTTTTTTAACTAATTTACATTATTTATACCAAGTTTACCAATCTAAGAAAAAATAATAGTTAGCAAACAAAAGCTAGCAAGTTTACCAAATCTAAGAAAAAATAATAGTTATTAATTAAAAAAACGTAATTATAACTAATTGAAACTCAACAAATACAATGATTTATTAAGTATAAAGTACTGAATTGAGATTATTATAAAATCTATTTTTTAAAGTTTTGATACATTGAATTTTATTAATTGAGGTATGGTATAAAAAGTATATCCTTGGCAACACAAGCACGTGTAAACTAATTTCAATTATTTATACCAAGTTTACCAATCTAAGAAAAAATAATAGTTTTTAATTATAAAAATAGTAATTATAACTAATTGAAACTCAATAAATACAATGATTTATTAAGTATAAAGTACTGAATTGAAATTATTACAAAATCACATCTTTAAAGTTTTGATACATTGAATGTTATTAATTGAGGAATGGTAATGCGGTTTGTTTTCACCTAATTTCAGTGTGTGTACTTTTTTGTTGGTAGTATTCGGTATAATTCGGTCAATACATTATTATTAAATTATTTATAATAAGTTCACCAAATCGAAATGAAAATTTATTCATAAAAAGTAATTAATTGTAATTATTACAAACAATGAATGAAAGATACTTTTCTACTTAAATTACTATAGAATCACCGCTTTAAAATGTTGACATTGAGTTTATACTAGAAAAACGAACGTAATTTTCTTTGAAAAAAAAATGGCATTGCGTTAATTTTACCTAATTTATATTAGACCACAAATAATTTGTAATAAACTTAGAAAATTAATAGTTGTTAATAATAAAGATAATATTTAACTTATATTAATTAACTAATGGAAACTTGATATAATTGAGAATTGCCGAGAAACTCGTCTCCAATCCACGTGTTTTTAAAATTGAAAATTTCTTAATTTTCATTACAAAAATTTCATTTCCGCTCACCACTTATATGGAAAATTTAATTTATATTGAGTTTCCAATAAGGAAAATGTTTAATAACCTAAATTAACGATAAAAAAAACACTTGTAATGATTAATTAAATGAATAATGTAAACAACAAACAGTTTGTTAATAAGTGTGACTAATAAGATCCTTGATTCTTTTGCCCATTCGTCATTTCTCAAAGAAAGAGATAACAAATTTAGTTACATATTCGAACATTCAATTAATGAAACGACAAAAAGTACAGCAACTTACAATAAAATACGACTCTTGCTCTCTCAACATTTTGTTTTAATAACAAATAAACGACCACAAAATAGAATTGGTCGAATTTCATCATCGTTTATGAAAAATATGAAACATTAATTAAGTCATATTCTATAATCCGGTTTTTGAATAATTGTCTTCAATACGTTAACCGGTTTTTTAAAATTACAATTGAGTTTGTTGAACGTTGAACGAACATGTTTGCAAATGTGACGCATGACTTCAATTGTATTTTTTTAGAACAGTTCAACAAAATTGTATAATTAAATTAACAATTTTTAAATTTGACTTTCCAATAATTGATGTTTGGAAGAAAACCTTTAATTATAGTTTAACCGGTACAAGTTGTCACATATATAATACACCCATACCTCGCTATACGGCCGCTCTTTGTACGGCATTTCGCTATAACGCTCTTTTCAATTAAGGCACGTTTTCGATTTACGGCCTAAAATGTTTCGCTATAACGGCAATTTCAATGTCGATATATCTACATATTGCCAATCTTGCGCAAGCGCAATAATTGATTCCTTATACGGTTTTTCGCTTTGCGGCCAAGTTTGAACGTGGTACGTATCTAGGCCGTAAAGCGAGGTATGGGTGTAGTTAAACAGTTTTATAATAAAATTGTAAAATTCTGATGGTTTCTATCAAAGCTGTGATTTTTTTTCTTTTAACATTTATCTTCATTGTTTAAGTGCAGAACAAAATATTGTACTTAATCAAAATTAACTAATTGTAATAACTTTAACAATTTGGTACTTTCTTGAATTCGAGAATCCAATTTGAAGGAATGTGATGTGATATCACAATATTATCACATTTTCTTGTTTTCATTAATGTCCCTTATTCCTTTTAATATGTAATAAGTATACGTTCTTATATAATCTTTACTAACATAGATACATTAAAGATATAACATTAATTGTTAAAATCAAATACCTCTTTGATTCAAGCAAAATTTGCTAAGAATGTGTACTTTATTACAATTTGTGGAGTAACTTCGAAACGTTAGAACATTAAAATAGTTTTGCGTCTTCATTCAACGTAATCATTACAAATCCATTAGCACTAACTCATAAAATAACTATGATGTTGCACGTTATTCCATGTCATTTGTGCAGTATGCGGAAACGTGCGATTATGTAACGATAATTACGCTTCAATTAATTGAAAGTGCAAAAAAAGATTGAATGCAATCATCAATAAATGTTAATTGAATGTAGTATTTCGTAAAAATTACAACAATAAAATGTTGCGTAAGTCGATGAAAAGCTTAATTCAATTTTAATAATCTCATTGAACTTATATAACAAGATATCGTTTAGCGCCTCCTCGTTTAACGCTGTTTCGATACAACGAAGTCTACGCACTAATTTATCTATTTACTATATATATATATAACTTCGTATAACGCTGCTTCACTTTTCGTCTAGTAACGCATTCTAAACGAGTTCTGACTGTATACAATTCAATTAATTGCATTAAATTGCACAAACTCTTAAGAGAATACGTAAATAAGAAAAAAAATTGCAAAAAAAAACAATAAACTATAGTTTGAAAACTCCGAACAAGTAAAAACAGATCAGCCAAAAAAGAACATCGAAAAAACAGAACAGATACAAAACGCTGTACAAGAAAAAACATTGGGAAAAAACATGCTCTTTTTTCTAGAAATAGTCAATAATCATAATAAAATAGACACTAATCATCAACAAAAACGGTTGTAGACCGCATGTTCTGTGTTTTTTTTTTCACTGTTACGTATTTGCACTGTTCTTAGTTTTTCGCTCACACAAACCTTCATGAATTAATAAGTATAAAGTATATGTTATCTATGCAATTGTATTATATTAATTATTAATTAAATGTTTATTTTATTCTCAATTCCTCACACGCTTAAGACATCACATATTAATGCAGTTGTTTACCATTGTTCTACTTTACCGAAGTGTTGGAATTTCACAACAATTGTACAAATAAATACCTCCAGAAAAGAAGTGAATGACATGCATACTGAGTTGAGTATGAATGATAATATTACTGTAGTAAAGTTTATATTATTTTTATTAATAACTCTCTTCGCTCCCAAATAACTCTTTTGTTGTATTATTTAAACATGTTTTGCTGCGAAATGAATTGGTCCTAAACTAGACAACTCTCCTAATCCCTAAATCCTAAATTAAAATATGTGAAATAAATGGAAATAATAAAATAACTTTGTAGCATAAATAAATTGTAATTCCGTACAGATTTTAACTCAATTTGAAATTTCTTTCCCGAAGAGTAATATTTATACTAGAAAACAAAAAAACAACACTATACTTACAAATTTCTGTAAACTTTCCATTAAAATATATTGGAAATTTACGAAGAAATCTAAACTTGGGCTAGAAAATTATTGAGAACAAGGACGAACTATTTTGAAGAACGTTTCGTAAGCGTTTTCCAACAATTTCCATTAGAAAGGACAACCAAAATGTGCCGATATAGAAATTGGAAATTCTGCAACGCAACATTGCAGATGTTGCGCTTCTTACCGATAAGGCTTAACAAGATTACCTCATACACATTTCAACAATCAAATGAAAAGACGTAAAACGATCAAATAAAGTTGAAACTTTACACAGCTGAATTCATAACATTACAACAGTTTCTCAACGCGTTAATCTTTAAATCGGAAAATTCCAAAGAAACTGATTAAATACAATTACCAATTGAGTCACTGTAAAACTACAAACAATTATGTTGGATTCTCAAAAAGATTGAGAATCACTGGAAGAAAGTATGTAATTTTTAAGTCAAACTTACTACAATTTGGGTTTAATTTTGTTATGTTGAAATAAAAAGTAAACAAAGTTGGAAATGTGATATATATATATTAAATTTATTGGTTTATTCATATCAAGCTCAAAAGAGAATATCTGTCAAGAAGTGTGTTAGTAAAATTATTTTGAAATTTAATTCATTTGTTTAAAACTGTTAATGCAATAAATAGAAAAACTATAGAAAACTATAACGGCAAAAAAAGCCGATATATCTACATATTGTCAATCAGGCGCAATAATTGATTCCTTATACGGCTTTTCGCTTTGCGGCCAATTTTCGTGGGACGTATCTAGGCCGTAAGTGCATACTTATGGGTATCCTAGTGTTTGAAACCGTACATAAAACGATAAATATAAACCGTACTACAGTAAATCCGGACTAATCAAAGCCGCACTATGCGAAGGATCATCCTATATTAAAGTGTTGCCTATAAATAACATAAAGTTATCTGCATCTATTTTGGTTAATTAATTGAATATATAATAATAGCAAAGGGCTATTGACCATAGGTATTTCTGCCTAATACAAATAATAAATCAATGTAATAAGATTTTTTTATTGATCTTCTTTAAACCCAAGTTTTGATGTTGAATCATTTTATGGGAGACAATAAGTACTTCAATGCTTTGTTGTTAATTCACATTACTGAGACTCAGCAACACATTGTATTCAAATATCACAAATAATTATATTTACCCAAACTTTCGTTAGATTCACTTCTTCTAAAACTAGAACCATTCCTCTAAAATCATAAAGAAAAACGTTAAATTCACTTGTAAATGTCTTTTCTTTTAATAACATTTCAACAAACAACCTTTGAAAATGTTCTCTTGCATTATTTAATTTCATCGAATATCACAATATTGTGATATAAAGATATTTAAATGTATTGAGCTGTTTGGAAGGAATTGATTACTTTCGAAAGAGCAATAAAGAAATATACAGTTTTAATACAATTAAATAAGGAGAGAACTTTTGAATTTATCATTAATTATATTTGTGACCAAGCAAACAAATAAATAATTAATTGAAGTCAATTCTTCTCCATTGTTATACTTCACTTTGTAACTTCTTGTGGTAGCAAAAAATAGCAGTTAAAAAAGCAACACAAAATAAACAAACACAATACCTGCTTTTGTTAAAAACAAAATTGTCAGTGGAAAGCGTTTACTCACCATTGATAAAGTTATTATTGTTTTTAGCCTTCTCATATGCTGTATCAAACATTTTTCGTTTGATACCAGTCCTCTTATTCTCCTTGTTTTCCTTGCAATTATTAGTTGAAGGGCTCTCATTCTGATTCTCCTCCATTTTCTTCTTCAACGTACTTATATCAATCGTCAACTTGCTTATAGTCTCCTGAGCAATCCTATAATTAGTCTCATCCTCGACAGTTGCATCTTTAAAGTACTTCATCTCATCCACGCTTACAGCAGTCACAACAATATCATCGTCATTGGATTTGTCAGGATCACCGTAGCTGTCACAATCCAACGTCTTGCTCATCTGAACTTCCATAGCTTCCCAGCTCATCAAACTTGCAGTTAAACTCGGCTTCTCAACGATCCGCTCCTGTTCTGTAGCCTGCTCGACCTGTTGCAACTTCATCTTCTCCAGCTCTTTGTTCTTCCGCTTCTCAAGTTCATCGATTTCCTTTCGTATCTTAGCCAAACGCTTCGCCTCTTGAACATTCGATGCGAACTTTGGTTTAATCAGTTTGATGCCCTTCTGTTTGACTTCGCGGTTGTCGGAGTTACCCGAATCGTTAGAATTCGAATCCTGAGGTTTGCTGTTCTGGGCTGTGGTTGACGTTTGTGTGGATGAGTTCGATTCGCAGTTCGAGCTCATGCTGCAGCTCTTCAAACCTGATCCATCGTTGGAATCCCGATCTGTCGATCTTCTTTCAGACCGATGTTTTGAAGAATAGTGATCGTCCCGACTGCTACGCTTCTTATTGTCCTTCTTGTCTTTGTCTTTATCTCGGTTATGCGAAGAACTCGAAGATCTCTTCCTGTGACTATCATGC
Organism: Nicrophorus orbicollis; assembly: GCA_018845635.1. Taxonomy (NCBI): domain Eukaryota; kingdom Metazoa; phylum Arthropoda; class Insecta; order Coleoptera; family Silphidae; genus Nicrophorus; species Nicrophorus orbicollis. The sequence continues at coordinate 51,219 of JAFMTC010000834.1, read as the reverse complement.
TTCGAATGTGACGAAGTCGACTTACTCTTCTCGTCCCGATGACGCGAAGAATCCTTACTACTCGATGATTTACTCTTAGATGTGGAGTGCTTACTGCTTGAACTGTGTCTCCTATCTTTATCACTCTTACTGTCTTTCCTCTCTTTATCTCTGCTCCTCTCAGAATCCCTTCTCTCACCTCTACTACTATGTCTATCACTCTTCTTCTCATTTGAGCTTCGACTTCTTTCCTTATCCTTACCATCCTTCTTATCCTCCACTTTCACTACTTTATCACCTTTAGAACTTATACTCTTCTCACTGCTCTCACAACTCTTCGAATCTTCACTATTTTCAATTTTCTGATCCTCAACTGCAGATGACTGACCTCCATCAGAACTTTGCTTGGACATCTGAGAATCCATATCTATCTGCAAGGGCTTAGCCCCTTCACTCTGATTCGAGTCATGACTCACAAGGCCCGAAAACCCTGACATATGCGAATCAATTGAATTTTCAGGTTCCTCAATTGGTTCAAATGGAGGAGACTCATCCTCATCAATTTTACTATCATCCAAACTCTCGGAAATATCCATTTTCTCATCTTTATGTCTATCTGACATAGGGGACACTGCCTCCAAATCATTTGGCAACAAATTACTCTCTTCATCTCCCTTTTCAGATTTGTTTGGCTTTTCGATCCCAAGAAACTTATAGACAACTTCAGTTACTTTTGGTAAAAACACTGTATTCATCTTTGGGTTCACAACTTGATCCACAATCCGTTCAACTCCAATCTCTAAAAATCCTGATCTAAAAAAAAACAATATGTTAATCGATGCACAGCACTCTACACTATATAAATTACTCATAAATGTTTTTCCTAAGCATCTCCCGCACATGATTTTTGTTCATCTCTGGGCTCCATCTCTGCTTCCGCAAGAACCCTGAAACACTACCCTCCACTCTCTGCCTAAGGTTCTGGTATGCAGGCTTTGTGTCTACATCCGAGATACATTCCTTCCGGAAGCTATCAAATATACCTTGTGATTTTAACTCACAAACTATCTGATCGATGAGCACGGGATCACCGGGCATATAATGCACCACATCCATTTTCTACACTATTATTTTTAACACAAATATCTCCCAGGAACCGTTATTATACACAAACTTTCGATGTCAAAATGTACGTTTTGACATTTATACACCGTTCAACAAAATTACTAAAAAAAAACATAACCTATTACTTTTAAACTTCGTAATGCTGGTTGTCATTACGAAGTTTAAAACCAGGGGAAAACAGTCTTAAGCAATTTTATGGGAAAATGTATCTGGCTATGCTGGCGCATGGTTATTTACTCAGTAACTCACCAGGTGTCGCCACCATTTTTATTTGTGCATATAATTTGAAATTTCATTCTGAAAATACTTTTTGCATTACCAGTTTCGTCCATTTACATTTGGACAAACATAGAAATAAGTATAATTATTATATATTTTAGTCTATGATGAAAATTAAAATAATAGTAATTTAATATTATATTAATAGTAATTAGTAGTAGTAATAAGTAATTTAATAGTATATTAATTTGTGAGTATGGTCTAAAATTTGTAGGATGGTGACAAAAATCTTTTTATATTAACATTCCCATCCGACTGAATGATCATTTGTGGGTATAAATAGATTGGATAATTTAAACTAATTTATTTTAGACTGTTCAGAATTTCATTTGGGACATAAATATATAAATCTTCAAATTGTATCTTCCATAATGTTATTTTGTTCATTACTTAATTCGTTTAAATTTGAGATCAAATACGTTTTGAAAATATGGCATTGGTCAGAATATAATTCAACAATAGGCAACAGTAGATATTTCTTTTTGCAATTGCTATTTCATGGTAGAAATTAGTGCCATCATATGCCATCAAAATATCCTGCTGGTAGGAGTAGGTTCATTAATACTTGGTAACTGGCTACGATGTAATTGCTATTTTCATATATAAAATTGAATTATAAATAAGGATTTAAAAATGATTTAATTACGCTTATTCAAAATGATTCCACATTTTCGTTTCATTTACTTCTACTTAAAGTTGCTCTTATTGTCATTGGAATTAACTTAATTATTTATTTGATTATATTTTAAGTAATTATTACTTTTTGAAAAGTTTATTTCTAATAGTTTTTGGAAAATTTATCATAAATATATTTTCAAAATTAATTAACGTAAATTATCCAGTTTTTATCAAACGCAGAGATAAAAATGATCTCTAAGACAAGGAATGAACACCTGCACTACGTACATAAACAATC
>JAFMTC010000828.1:15771-48154 GCA_018845635.1 Nicrophorus orbicollis | reverse complement strand
TGCATCTTTTGGATCCATTCTATCTATCATAGTTTTTGAAAAAATCGCTAAAATGTGGAGATACTGCTAATTAATCGAGGTAGTGATTGATTTATAAAGATAAATTAATGGTGATCGAATGCAGATATAAGTATATTACATATTACATATTGTAACTTTGCATTCGCATTGCATTAATCGCGTCTTCGGGATAATTGTTACCATAGTAACGCAAAGCAATCGTTTATTGTGCGAGCGGCCGTGTATGGGCGCACCAGGAAGCACTTAAAAAGCGGATACGGCGGGTTTTACATTAAAAGTTTTTAGTTTGCGAACAAATAACACAAAAAGAGAACAACGCTAAGAAATGCATGCATGCAGCAGAGGCAGTGAACGTTCGATTCAAGGTTTTGACGCGCATTTCGCTGGACACCCGGTATACGTTCACGTTTGCAAATAATATGCAATATCTGTGTGTGTGTAATGAATAGAATCGGTTAAAGTGAAGAGCTGGATGGAAAATGAAATGTAAAACAATAATTGCTGGGAATGCGGGGGCACTGGAGCGGCAAAGAGTTCGGAACGCGCGAAAAACTGACTCCCAAAGAGTGCTCGGACTCGGTCTCTGTGTGTGTGTGTCTTGTCTTGTAAATGCAATTGGCTTCCTCATTTCACTTTTATGTCTTTCATTCTTCTGGGACCCTCTCACTCGATCCCATTTCACGAACAAAACTGAAAGTGAATCATCATTATCGATTATTGCACTAAAATCAGATCATCGAATAAGTTGACTCAAATTTGAAGAAATTCGGTCATCATCTCAGAAATCTTTACTTATCTATTTCGATAATTGCCGTAAGAAGAAACGAAAGCAGCTCTATTCTTAAGAAACTCATTGGATGATTGATGAAATTTGAGAAAGGATGAGATATTCGGCTCTTCCAAATTATAGAATTGTTACTTCACAGTGAAGCAATCATTAAACAATTTGCGTCAACATCGAAATACTTATTGTTTCTTGTAATAATTAATTACGTAAATCTTTGGAGTTAATTGCCATTACTATTTCATGTTAGTTAATCGATCAATTAAACGTTTCACCAAATTGCTTAATGGCATCTTGAAAATCAACTCATCATCGTTTTCCTTGATTTTCTTTCAATGTTGTTCAAGATTTGTCTCTCCAAGCATTGCTCATATTATCTTCAGTTTCTGTTACTTAGCAACCAATTATGTTCATATAACAGACACCACAGATTTGCCATAGCAACACGAAACAAATTCATTTGTTGCTTCGTTTACTTGCAACTTTCAACACTTCGCATATGAGATTCAGCTTTTGTTTCTTGCTTTTGTTTCGTTTTTCTTCCATTTTGGTGCACACCGTTTTTAAGTAATTGAACCTTGCGCACGGATACACACGTTGAGATAGAACAGCAGATTGTCTGAGGGGCAAGGAGAAGGCGAAAAGCAACAGCACAAGAGAGGAACGTAATCTGGCAGAACTAATAGCAATAGCATGTTACGGTAATAGCTGTGCGGGCGCCCTTCGTGCGGCCTAGCCGGTGAAAGGATTTCTACATTCATGAAAAAACAACAACAAATACTGAAAAAACAACAAAAAAAAACAACAAAGGACGCAAAAATTTCAATAACAAAATTTCCAATTTCGTCCAAATCGGAAATTGCCTTGTTCATCTACTTCTTTTGTTCGATTGATGCAGTTGTTTTTTTTTTGTTTTGTTTCGTTACACGGCAATCTTTGTTTCGTTAATTTCAGGAAATCGTTTGTTGTTACGACATTTCGTTTGGAATTCCTTCAGTGTTGTTTGTTTTCTACTTTTGCCGTTGCCTCGTTCCATCCGAATGCGCCCTTTAATTACTTCGCGGGGGAAAAACCGCTTCTGTTTACTCGCAATCATGACTTTAAAATTGATTTATTTTACGTTTCGTTACGAAATCTTGGGTTAAATTATGGATAAAACAATGAATTCGAAGAAATCTACGCAATAAATCATAATTTTCGTTTATTGCAAAGTAAATTCTCTTAATAAATTGATTATAAACGAAAAATGTCTATCTTTACAAATCATTCATTTTCTCGAAAACAATAGTTTATACAAAGATCTATTAATGTTCAGTTTAAAGCTGAATGTTCAGGCTTTTCAACGTGCCATTCGGCATATTTGTAACTATTATAGATTTCCTGTAATTTATTGTCAAAGTTGAAAAAAATATTTATAGAAAATCGAGTCTTTACAAAACATTGAATTTCTCGATAACTATACACACCACAATAATCAATGAGTACTCTTATTAAAGCTAAATGAACAGGCTTTTCAATGAATGTATTGGCGTTTGTGTAAGTATTACCGTTTTCCCATAATTCACTGTCAAAATTGAAAAAATATTTTTTTAGAAAATCGAGTGTCTTTACAAATCATTGAATTTCTCGATTACTATAAGCAGCACAATTATAATTTTATACTCTAATTGAAGCTGAATAGACAGGCTTTCCAATGAATCTATTAGCGTATTTGTAACTGTTACGGTTTTCCTGTAATTCACTGTCAAAATTGAGAAAAATTTGTAAAAAATATATAATATAAATCATTAATTTTCTCGATAACCACAATTGACAAAATCGTCTATTAACATTCAAATTAAAGCTGAATAATCAGGCTATCCAATATGTCACCTGTCATTACTGTGATCATTATGGGTTTCCTGCAATTTCCTGTCAAAGTTGAAGAAGAAAAAAAAATCGAGTAGTTGCATAATGTTTACAGGAAAAACAAAGGTGCAGGAAAATGCATGCATGCTTTTGAATGGCACCTCCTTCTCCTTCTCTTCCTGCTTTCAGCTGGATGCTGTCATGAAGCTGCACTTCCTCATTGCCTTATCGCTTAATCAATGAACCCAATTACTTTCTACGTTTTCACCGATTAAATCTCATTTCTTTCGCAATCTCAATACTCCTCTCGTTTTTTTCTTCTTCTTCTTTTATTTGTTCCACGTTCATTTGAACTATTTCTTTGCAGTTTCGTGTACCTTTCGAACGATTAGTTTTCGGGAATTCAGATACGTTCTCTTCCTCCATCGCTTCCTACAAATAAAACATCTCATTTCCATGTACTTAATAATAACGCTACATTCACTAAATGGTGCAGTCGTAAATCAACGTCGAGATTTAATACACAATTTAGTTACGCAATCAAGAAATTACCTTCCAGATAAGATAAGTTGTTCATTAATTTCTGTAACAAATTTCTTATAAAAACTCGTGCGTTCGTTAATTCAAGTTTAACGCCTTTTTTTATGTAATTTCCCATTTTATTTATACATCATTTGCATATCATTTTCAAGCGTTGCGTTTTAGTGACGAGACGATTGTTTTTAATTACTTTTTGATATGGAAATGTCTTTTTTACATACAATTTCGGTTTACGAACTTTGTTCTTCTTTTCGTTATTACTTGGATTCACACATTATTTCTTTGATATTTGATACATATTTAACATATGCTGATTGAAAAATGTTTTCGTTATTCCGGAAATTTCAAAAAGAAAATTGAATAATTTGTTAAAGAAAATTGATTCTTAATATTATGCAACAACAAATACAAATAACAATAATTGGTTGCATATGTTTGATAACTTTGTCGATATGCGACATCTATGTTAAAAAAATAATGACACCAACAATGATACAAGTTGTGTAAAAATTTCTTAAATTGTTGTTTTTTTTATAAAGTTCTCAAGATATTTGTCGTACTGTTCTAAAAAAATGATTAATGATTTTTTTTAAGTAAAATTGGCAATTTTCGAAATTAAGAAATTAAAAAGCAGTTGGATTTGATTGAAGCGACATCTACAATCAAAATATAAGTATTATTGTGCCAAGTTAACAAAATTTGAATAATTGGTAATTAAAGTGAAATCTTGATGGGGAGATTTAGCAGATTGTCAAATGCTGTACGGAAATGTGGGAAAAGCGATAAATTTTGTTTATGGAAATGCCTAAGTCATTGGACAATATACGAAATTAAAAAATAACAGTATTTCTTAAAGCGACATCTACAATCGAAATAGAAGTATTATTGTGACATATTGAATAATGTTACGCGCATGATATTGTAAAGTTTACTTAATTTGTAATTAATGTGAAATGTGAAATCTCGATAGCAAGATTTAACAGATTTGAAAATAGTGTGCGAAAATTTGGGAAAAAGCGAGAAATCTTGTATATGGAAATGTCTATCACTTTGGGTATCTGTAAATGAAGTTGACAATATGCGAAATTAAGAAATTAACAAATAGTGTTTCTTAAAGCGACATCTACAATCAAAATAGAAGTATTAAGGTGACAGATTGAACAATGTTACGCGCATGATATTGTAACTTTTACTTAATTTGTAATTAATGTGAAATGTGAAATCTCGATAGCAAGATTTAACAGATTGGAAAATAGTGTGCGAAAATGTGGGAAAAGCGAGAAATCTTGTATATGGAAATGCCTAACACATTGGGTATCTGTAAATGAAGCTGACAACATGCGAAATTAAGAAATTAACAAATAGTGTTTCTTAAAGCGACATCTAGAATCAAAATAGAAGTATTATGGTGACAGATTGAACAATGTTACGTGAATGATATTGTAACGTTTATTTAATTTGTAATTAATGTGAAATATCGATAGCATGATTTAACAGATTGGAAAAAAGTGTGCAAAAATGTGGGAAAAGTGAGAAATTTTGTATATGGAAATGCCTAACACATTGGGTATCTGTAAGTGAAGTTGACAATATGCGAAATTAACAAATACTGTTTCTTAAAGCGACATCTACAATCGAAATAGAAGTATTAAGGTGACAGATTGAACAATGTTACGCGCATGATATTGTAAAGTTTACTTAATTTGTAATTAATGTGAAATCTCGATAGCAAGATTTAACAGATTGGAAAATGATGTGCAAAAATGTGGGAAAAGCGAGAAATATTGTATATGGAAATGCCTAACTCATTGGGTATCTGTAAGTGAAGTTGGCAATATGAGAAATTAACAAATACTGTTTCTTAAAGCGACATCTACAATCAAAATAGAACTATTAAGGTGACAGATTGAACAATGTTACGTGAATGATATTGTAACGTTCAATTAATTTGTAATTAATGTGAAATGTGAAACCGTGATGGTGAAATTTAACAGATTGGAAAATGATGTGCGGAAAGGCGGGAAATCTCGTATATGGAAATGCCTAAGTGGTTGGGTAAGCGTAGTTGGTAATACAGCAAAATAAGAAGAAGAAACGGGGAATTTCTCGGGAAAATGGGCAGCGAAGCGGGCAGAAAAATTCGCGGACGCAATACACACAAACAAATTAAACGCGTTTTCTATTAAATTGCTGCAAAGATATGTAATTTCGCATAAAGCACACACATCTTTTCTCTTCTTCGTTTCGTTCTTGGTGTTTCTTCTTCTTCTTCTCCGGTGTGCATAAGGTTGGTGTTTCGTAACACCAGTCGGAATGTCAGTCAGTCAGTCAGTTAGGCCAACCTCAGGAAAGCCGACTGGAATTAGAAATCGAAATGCGAATGTATCGAACGAAGGTGGCAAATACAAACACACCTGACGGGGCACCAACCGCCCGCACCAACGGCCTTGTCAAGGCTATCCACCGCCATCCTCTCTCCGTACCGGTGTGCAGCTCGCTCTTTCTCTTACCCAATCGCACTTAAATCACTCAATCCTCGGCTCACTCTTTCTCTATCTGTCTCAGGCATAACGAAATTTCTGTGCGATTTCCAACTAATTACCGCCGTTTTTCGCTCGCACAGCCACCTATATGTTTCACCTCGGCGTTCCGTTTTGTTTTTTTCTTATTATTATTTATTATTTAGTTTCGCCTTTCATATCTCATTTCAATTATATGTGTGTGTACTTATTACATCAACCCGTTCGCAGCGTAAATTTATCATCGAATTGCAATTTTAATTGCAATACAAACATCAATAGTTTGGAACATCGTAAATCGGTTTAAGTTGGCACCATTGACGATCTACTTCGTAACTAAATGACGTTTAATTAAACATCTATGTATGAAAGAACAGCGCCGTTCTTAGACTTATTTTGAGGCCCCGGATTCAAATATGGCCCCTCACAATAAAAACAAAACCTTTAGTCTCTAATCCAATAATACTTCGAATAATTTGTTTTCTATGGAAAGTAAAGTTGGACTTGATAGTAATTAACTTTCGCTATTAATTGACGATTAACACTTTTGTTTTGTTTTATGTTTCAGGTAATCGTCATTTGTATAACAACTAACAACTGCAAAACAAAAAAGGCACCAACAATAATGACATCAGTGTCAAACCAAACCATAAGGTTGGTTCTTCTGCTGCACATAATAAGAAGAAGTATAAGGTAGGAATTACGTGCTACATAAATTACTCGTCCTTTTCTTCTCTTCGTTTCGTTTCGTTTCGTTGGTAATTATTAATTAATAACGACCTTCGTGCACTTTTAATTAAAGTCCGTCTAATCGAACGGGATTTATGGCAACGATTAATTTTAAATTGCGTTACGTTATTCATTTTTTTTTGTCCCCTTTCCAATTAATATTTCAAGATTTCCAATTAACAATTTATTGAAGATGGAAAGTAAAAAGTTATATAAATAATTGCAAACTTCTTCATTTGGCTTCTTCTTAATTTGAACACTTACCAATGGTAACTTTCGTAACAAGTGAAAAGTTAGGTTAAGTTAAAAAGTTAAATGAAAATTTTGATGCGACATCTATTATATAAACATTGTAATCAATAAAATGTGTTATATAGATTACCAATGAATCATCTATTTTGTATTGAAACTTCATATGATTATTTAGTATCATAGGCAACATCAATTACTATTAACAATTACCGGTCACATATGTTCAACAACATTGTTGATATGCGACATCTACTTTTCAAACAATGAATCAAAAATGACACATGTTACGTCAATCAAGTTATACTCAAGTATACAAATCAAACAAATCGAATCCGAAGGTTACCAGTTCGAATCTCAATTCATTGACAACAACAAAAAATCAGTATGAAAAGGCATAAATCAGAACGTAATCACAATATGATTATAATTTACAGCACAGTTTCCATAATCTTGAGTATTTCTTTTTTTTCTCTCTCTCAACTGAAACATAAAAACTCGTTGAACTATGCGTTCGACATGTAACAATACATTTATATTCTAATTTTATGCAACCGACTGTGCGTAAATTATATTATATAATCAGGTTGGCAACACACACACGAAAAAAAAACGAATACGCATTTAATTAATCGATTCAAATAGAATAGGAAATAAAAAGATGTAAAATGATTGAAAGACTTGTGTCAACAATTCCATTTTTTTCATTTTGCATTTGCTGTTTAATTACCAATTTAGCATATGCATGAAGCGAATAAATGACTAAATGTATCTGTTTAATAACGATGCAGAAAGAGCATTTAAAAACGTCGTGATAAGAATTTAGAATTCTAATAATAATACAAAAATTTCGTTAAAGATGACGTTTTGTGACATTTGACAAGTGACAGTTTGTATCTAAACGTGTGAAATTTGTAGCAATTCCATTTGACATTTGACAGCTTTTGACACTTATGAGACAGGACTCAGTTTGGTGCAAGTAATCGAAGCAGCGGTTTGAACACAGACCTAACATGTTATTATCATCAATTCCTTGTTATTAATATCAAATTTCTTATTAAAATTGTTATTTCCTGTGGTTTCGCACCATTCTCTCCGCAGATAGCGCCGGCACCGCAAACTCGAAAATAAGAAACACCGTATTATTTCCCGTCTCGATTAATTCTGTTTTCCATGGAAACCAAACTTGGAAAAATCATTATAATGTTTGCTTTGAAACATATTCTGTAACAATATTACTTGAATTATTTCAAACGGGAAGTGCCAAAAGTGTAACAACATAATTTTTGTTGTTGGTCGTAATTTCAACTTCCGTTCCACATTTGCAATAACTATTTTCGTTCTTTTTTTACACGTAATCGATGAACTATGAAGTAATAGTGAATCAATGAAGCAATTAGTCGAAAATTGATGAAATTCGGTTCATCATTAATCTAATTATAATCATATTTTACGAAATTTGTTAGAAATAGGACCTAGTACACTGCCTCGAGGAATTTGCAAACATTTTCATCCGTTTTTTATTATCCAATTATTGTTACTAACTAACAACTTCTTTTCAACATATAGATTGTATGTAACAAACTTATAACTGCATTTTCAATGCATCAAAACAACGGATTTTTTGTTTAATTTTAACATTTTCCCGTTACAGACGTAACGAATCTGCATTTGCACTGTAACCCATGACGACGTCCTTGTCCGGCACACAATAATAACATGCAGACAGACTGTGCAGGTATGCAAAAAAAAAGTGTATGTATATATAAAAAGGAGGACTTGAAATAGATTTTTCGAACAATCACAGGAAACCGGTTAATTTCGTATCGATAATAACGAAAATTCCGTTAAAAAAGTGCATGCATTTTGCAAGATGGATGAAGTAAAAGTGTACTTTTCGAACGCAGAACGAGTGGTTTGTTGCATGAAGTGTGTGTATGAGAGAGAGTGAGAGAGAGAGAGAAAAGGAAAAAATATCACGAAAACGTTCTCTTTTATAATTTCTACATTCTAACAACTATAAAGTAATACGAGCTGAACGCAATTGCTAAATGTCATGTATTATCATATTTACCGCATACAAATTGCCGCCCGAGCGCACTTATTTCTCCTTTTTTTTGTAATCATTTGTACCTTTTTTTTATTGTTCACTTAATTCTTCACTTAATACCTTTTTTTTGTTCAAAGTTTTTAAATGAGGAAATTATAAGAAACTATCTGTTTGCATAACACAATCGTTTAGTCTGTAGATCACTAATTGACAATGAAATGAGACAGTTTCATATGCATAGATGTCAGCAAAAAAATAGGTATCAATTGGATTTGGTTTTAACAAAAACTTCAGATCAACGTTACAAAATTTGACGTTGATCTGAAGTTTGACATTTGACATTTTAAACGTCAAATATTTACAACAATTTAACGTCAACTTTTGTAAAACTGTACTTCAAATACTTAGTTGTTAATTGAAAAACATAATTAGTTAGTGTAATGATTTCGAACTTTGAACAATTGCATTATATTTCCATTCATTTGTTTTTAACAAAAGCAATTTAAATTTTAAACTTAAAATACTTGCAACAATTAAACGTCAAATTTTGGTAAACCTCAAACGTCAACAATTAAACATCAAATTTTTACATGATTTTAAACGTCAAACATCAAATATTTGCTACAAATAAACGTCAATATTTTTAATAATTTAAACGTGAAATATTTGCAAAAAATTAAACGTCAATTTTGTACATTATTTTAAACGTCAAACATCAAATAACAACAACAATTAAACGTCACTATTTTCAATAATTTGAACGTCAACTTTGTACATTATTTAAACGTCAAATATTGACAACTATTAAACAATTGACAGATAACTCATTTTTTATTGAAATTAATTGATATTTTTTAGGTAATTATACTTATTTCTTCATTCTTCTTTAAAATACGAAACGAATGTTCGATTCTCACTAATTCGTGTCCAGTGCGGAGCGAACGGGGAATTATTGCTCAAGTAATTTGCAGGAAAGGCACGTAATATAAGTTATTAGCTCAAATACGTTTAGCGCGCAGGGAAAAGTTAATAACGGCAACGTTTTCTGAATCTCTTGAAACGTTTACCAATTGCATCAGATGATGTCCATTTACTTACAGTTCAGATTACAAATGAACAGTTTAGTACTAAAATAGTTTTTGCTATAAATATTAAATAATATATTCATTGGCGTTTTCTCAAACGAAATTAGTACTTGTAGATGCAAACTACAAGATTTTCATCGATACAGTTTCCAAGTAATTATCTTATTGTAAGACTCAGAGCATTGCCCTGTGGAATAACCTAATATTGAGAAAAAATAGAAGTTCAATAACAACTTGATGTTATTTGAAAATATTGATTAACAAATGTTAGAAGACTGAGTACATTGCCTTGGAGAATACCCTAACAGCAAATAGTAAAACGGAAGATCAAAAGCAAAAATTGTTTCTAATCAAAATGTGTCAAACAAAATTTCGTTTTCAAAGCGTGGACACGTTGGTGAGGAGAGACGCACACAAATAGTTGGCGAAGCCAACTTCTTTTCCACCTCTTTCGGGGCGACGTGCAGACTTGAAATTCGCGAAGGTGTGACAAGGTCACGTCGTTTTGTTTTCGTTTCGTCGTCTTTTTTCTTTCTCTCTCTTCATCTTCTTCCTCTTCACCCAACACAATATGTGTTCTCTCTTAGACACACCGCACACTCTCAATCTCTTCTTCGCGTGTTTGCATGTGCTTCTTCTTCTTCTTCGGATGCACGTGCAAATAGAATTTCACAAGGAATTCTTCTCACCTTCGCGAAAATGTAAACAAACCATTCCGATCATCAAAACGCGTGCGTTCCGAAAAAGAAACAAATTGCGCCGCATTCTTTTCGTCTTTCATTTTTTTTCCATACATTCCAAAGCCACCTGTTGCATTACCAAATAACGTTGCATAATTGTTGGTGTTTTGTTATTTTCGCTGCGACAATTGTACTTACTATAATAACAAACAAAAAAAACAAAGAAGAAAGAACAGAATAATCAAAACACGCAAATCCTTCAATAATGAGTTAACTAAATTATAAATTCCAATATTGAACATTTGTTCTAATTGCAATTAGATTACGTGAAGACAATTCATATAGTGTGAATACTAAATGGTATTTCATACTTTACAAACTTCAAATCAAACAATATTGAGTTTACTTATAGAAGTGACTTAAAAATACTAAATTTTGATCTAGAAGTAATAAAATCATCATCAAGTTGAAAATAGGAAACTAAAGTTAAGTAACTTTTCAATGTACGAATGTACTTAATTATTTGTATTTTTTTGGTTCTAAACAAAATTTCAAATACTTGCACCGTTCCAATTTCATGGCGTACGCTATAGTGTGTGCAGTCGATGATATAAATTTGGATAGAAAGCAGTTTGCTGCGGTGTAGCGGCGTGTCGAAATGGGCGCAAAAATCGTAAGAAAAATTTGCAACGAAACTGGCAACGTACGGTGTTTCTCGTCCACCGAAACAAACCAAAACGAGTGGAAAAGCGAATAAATACGCTGAAACCAGTTGCAGTCTCTCGAAAATGCGCTCCAAATAGGCGAAACGGAGATGGAAATGAACACGAACGGGCGGAGGAGAATAGAAATGGCTTAATTATATTGCAGAAACACGTGAATTTAGTGAATAGCAATTAGATGTGGGCTCGTTCGTTACATGGCAACAGCAGCCAGCCAACAGCAACAATTTCGGACGATGCCTTTTTCGTATTCTCTTCATTTTAGCTTGAATTGCCAATTTTCGAAACGTGGTCCAAATCAGACTGTTCGTTCACTTATTCCCATTGACGATCATCAGGAACCTCGATGCTTTTGTTTTGTTTGTCCTTCTTTGTCATAGCAACATCAGTCCAGCCCTGTCATTGCTATGACAACTTTGGTACGAGCAGTTACTTAAGGAAGATGTTGAAGATTAGTTGATCAAACATTTCTTCAGCTGCACGTTGTGCAATAGCAAAGTCCGTCCCTGAAGAAGTAGAAGGAATTAACTGATTCGCATTCATATCTGAAAGGTTAGGAAATGCGCTCGCGTTTATGCAACGAGATGCAGATGCATTATCTCCGCAAAAAGAATGCGTAGAAAGCAACATTTTTTAACAGCTCAATCATACTTCTTCTTCGAAAGCAACGGTTTCTTCTTGGAAATTTTTGCTCAAAGTCTTTATAATATCCTCATTGGAATTTACTTATTGTCACTTATTGAACAAACTAATTGCACTTTGTTTAAACCGATTTTGGGAAACAAAAAATAGATGGTGATCAATATCGAAAACTATTGATTTTGCATTGGATTTAAGGAAAAAAACCGGTTAATGCAATAAAGTGAACGAAATAACAACAATTTATTTGAATGGGAATGCGCGAGGAGAAACGGATGGAAATTTTACGACGCGCGCGTTCTTTTTTTTTTCTTCATTTTATAATATGCCGGCCTCGCCCTTTGCAATTCGCATTCGAATATATCTTTTTGCCATTTCGTTAATTGCCGTTTCTTCGTCTGTTCGATTGCGATTCGTACTTGTTACGAGTTACTTGTTTAAATGCAAGTATCTTGGTGAGGTAATGCAAAGGATGTTTATTGCGGGGAGGAATCTTGAAAGGGGAGTCCTAAAAATAGCAGCAGGGAAAGAAGAAGAAAACAGACAACAAACAGCGGTTGTTGTTGTTGTGTTGGTCCTCTCTTCGAAAACGTGTTCGGATTATTGCGTCTCTCCTTCTTTCACCTTCTCCTCATCTTTGGTCCATCGATGTTCCTGCCGTGCCTACGGTACAACTATAATTAAACTCTGCGCTCGTTCGCATTAGAAAGTGAAAGAAGAGTCAGTCGCCTTTACATAACCCGGCATATCATCATCATCATCATCTCCTTCTTCTTCAGCAACAACAACAACTACTGCAGCAACGACGACGACGACGACCTTCGCTTCTTTCGAGTGGATGAGAGATTAAATTAGGTGGTCGTTTCATTTCAATCTATTTATTTACAGGTCTCGACTTTGCCTTTGCTCAGTAGTCGATGAGATCCTTGATGCCCTGCAGACACCTCCACTTGTCCGGAAGGTAGAAGGGCTCGAAGATGTGCGGGAAGGGCGTGTCGAAACCGGTGATCCTCGACACCGGGGCCTCCAGCTTGAGGAAACATTCCTTCTGCAGGATGGCAAAGAGAAGTATCGTGAATTAATGAGGTCTGAAAGATGGAAAGTCCACGGTTGGAACCGTGACCTTTTCAGTTTGGAAAATTACCTGAATCGTCGCAGCGAGTTCGGCTCCGAAACCCGATGTCAACGGGGCCTCGTGCGCTATCAAAACACGCCCCGTCCTCCTCGCCGACTGCACAAAAACAAACAAACAAACGTTACCATCATCGGCAGCAAACAAAAGGAATGAAGAAGTTCTCGGGCGAAGAAGTAGGACTCGTTCTTATTTATTCGATTCGCGCAAAATAAGAGGAGTCTCCTCGGACCTCGTAAAACGTCCACTTTACAACCGGCGCGCACCGTTTTACTTATTATTATTAAGGGCTATTAATAAAGCTCTTTACTGCCCAGCCTCGCCTCGCTTATCCCGCCTTATTGATGACCATCTTAGGAAACCTTCTAATTAGCTACTTTATATTTTCAATTTGCACAACTTCCAGAACTTTTCCGAGTTCACCAGTATAGTTTAACATAAAAGTAACGTAAAGTAAGTCTACAATTCGGCGTAAATTTACTGTGGTTTGGGGATGCCAGTAGTTTGGGTAAAGCAAGTCTAGGATACAGCTTAAATTTATCATGTTGGAAGACACCAGTGGATTGGGTAAAAAGTAACATAAAACAAGTGTGGGATACTAGTTGAACGTAAAAGTAACGTAAAGCAAGTCTATGATCCTTTATGTTACGGTGGTTGAAGCTTTGGGGGAGTTTCATTACGCTTCGAACCGTTGGAAATTAATATTTAACAGCAAAGTCATGAATTTTTTTTGTTTGTTCTGCAAAGTAACTATTTGATACGAACACCTGTAGCTCATTAAATACAAGTTTGAGAGAGAGAACGAGGATTTACTCTAAAAGTGGAATTGAATCGGAGAACACCCGTAGCTTAATTGAATGTTGCGTTGCAAGTTAAACAGTGACTAGAACTAACTAAAGTTGTATAATTTCGGAGCAGAAAAAAACGCGTTGCATTGTTATAATCACGTCTACATAAAACAGTTAAGTAATGATATTTTACAGCTTCAGTTAACTTAACGAGGCTGTTATTTGTTATTAGTTCGTAGGATCATGCTTCGTTCGAAACTAGGTAGGTTTTTAGAACTCCCCCTTCCATGAAAGGGCTTTATCAACGATAAAAGCAAAGCAGAAGCTATTTTAATTAAACGCGATGAAATTCCCCTGCGATTTCGACCAAAGCCAGACGAGAGGAATTTAAATTCGCCGCATCCTAGACTTGCTTATCTCTCTTTCGCCTAGCCGCAAACAAACATGTTTAAACGTTTCAACTTGATGGGCAAACTTGAACGAACTAAAGGTAAAATAGAAGGAGAAAAAAAGAAAGGCTCAAAACTCCATCTCCGAGATGAGAACGAAAAAAGAAACAAGCACTTTCGATAATGGCAATTAATGGTGGACGGCAGTAAATTTTCGTGCGAAACCCGAAACTCCGGTTTTCCCCCAAGAAAGGGTTCGGTGAGTTCAGCAAACTCTTCGACCCGAAAAACGCCTCATCTCTCACCTCGCAGACGGTCTCTTTGTCCCAGGGCAGGATCGAGACCAGATCGATCACCTCGCACGTAACGCCGAACTTCTCCTTCGCCATCTCCGCAACCTCGAGAAGCACGTGCACCTGGGTTCCCCAACCGATCAGAGTCAAATCATCACCTACGGAAAGAATCGATAACATTTGCTGCCCGAGGAACATTATCGAATTTGCGTACCTTTGCGCAGAACGTCGGCCTTTCCGATTTGCGAGACGAAATCGGCGTTCGGCACCTCCTCGACGGCTCCCCTGTACAAAGTCTTCGGTTCGAGCATGATGCAAGGATCCGGCTCCCTGACGCACGCCAACAGCAAACCTTTGGCTTTGATGGGTCCCCTTGGGACGACGATCTGCAATACGATTTACTCGGTATATGCAACGCGGATCAAAAGTAAAGGACGACGACGTTACCTTCAGACCGGGGGTGTGCGAGAAGTAGGCCTCGGGACTCTGGGAATGGTAAAGTGCGCCGTGGCCGACGGCCCCACACGGGGCCCTCACCGTCAGGCTGCCGCAATTGAATTGGTCGCCGCTCCTGTATCTGCACTTTGCAGCCTCGTTCACCAACTGCAACAACATTGAAAATTATAGCTTTGAACTAATAATTGATTCACACAAAAAAATGTTAGAAAATAAAGTCGATGTAAAGAAGAAACCGCGAGAACTTTCAAACTGCGCACAGAATTTTCGAGAAATGCACGACAAATTTAATTGCAGTACAAGTTCGTCAAGTCCCTCTCCTTACGTATTATTATCAAAGGAATTGCATGCACGACAAACGCTACAACTATGTAGCTTGTAATAAACTGCCACATTTGTACTACACTAATTATAGTCTCGAGCCGTTACTTCAACACGATTAACACTCAAAACATGAATGCCAATACCATTAATCATTTAACATAATCAAAGTCATCTAACAATAACTAAAGAATAATCAACAATTTGAAGTTTTGATTGAATAATTACTTATTAACACATATTTCCAAATGCAAATAATGACTTTTCGCATTTGCAACTGACTAATGTATCATACTAATTGATGATTGAATGATTCCTTTCAAATGCAGAGCGTCGAGGTAGGCAACTTCTTTAGCTCGGATGTTGGACAGATCGTCTAACCTGATCAAAAGCCGGAAAAATGTAGTCGGCGAATTGGATTTCGGCGATGGCCGTCGCCCCGACATTGGCGGCGCCAATTGCGAATCCGGCGATTCCCTGTTCGCAGAGGGGCGTGTTGAAGACCCTCTCCTTTCCGTACTTCTGCTGAAGACCGATGGTGCACCTGAAGACACCGCCGAACGCCACGTCTTCCCCGAAGATCATCGCGCTGTCGTCGGTCTTCATCGCCGTGTCCAAAGCGCTGTTGATCGCCTGGAACATGTTCATCTTTGTCTTCTCACCTTCAAAAAAAACAAACACAATTCCAGCAACAAATTACAATCGACTACAACTAGCTCAATAGTTGTAGAAAAACTACCAATAATTAGTGGTTTTTGTTGAACAAAATGAGAAATTTAAATCAACTTCATTGGATACTTCTGAGAAGTAATGTTGTTGCATTGAAATAATCAACAATATATTGTCAATATACAGACTTTCATTAACTTTAATCGATACATTTTGGTGGCTAAAGTGGTGATAATTGTGATAAGCTAATCTATATTTGTAACGTTAATCTTAATTAAACAACAATAACAATCGTTAGAAATAACAGCCTCACTTAAAGTCTTCAAATTTCAAAGCAGAATTCAGTTTTGGAATTCAAGTTACATAACATAATTGTTGCTTAAAACTAGTTAAAAAAATCCAGTTTCTAATCGATTTTTTGTTGTCAATTTGAAATGTAATATTACTAAAACTAACGGTTGTTGAGTGCAAAACTATGTTCAATATTTAATTAACAAAAAATGAGTTAATTGTTTTGTTGGAAACATAGCTTATTCAATGTAATTTAAGATGAATTTAGTTTTAAAAAATCATAATTCCATTGATTTTTCAAAATGTTTAAATAACAAAATGCGAATTTCCATTCAGAATTTTCCACTAGAATCTTCCTCAATGTTAAATGAAACTTGAAATTGTTGGAAAAGTGTCGAACTAAATCATTCAACCATTTAGTGACTTCCATTCTTAGAGTATACTCAATTTTGATTATAGTTTGAAAGAAAATTTTGCTTATAAAAATACAAATTTAAAATGCGAATAGTAAACCTAAGTCTGCACTAAACTGAAGATCTTAAGGGACCTCAAAAATCAAAGCCTGAGCTATATAAACTCAACTCGCAAGTTCCTAAAGGGTTTGGGCACACTCTAAGACCTCAGGACCTCAGACCTCTGCTACGAAAAGCAAAACGAATATACTAAAATCATCTCCTCTTTAGGAGGATTGAATCAAACTTTAAATTGAAAATGTTGGAAACGAAATGATTCAATCACGGGATTCATATGGTGAAAAGTGTTAATGGTTTGCTAATCGTCAGGTGTTAATAATAAGATGTTTGAATGAGGCGCGAAACGATGATGACGCGCGTCGCATCGTACGATTTGGAGCACGACGCCTGCGCCCCATCCACACACACACAGACTTAGTGCACTTAACTTAAGCCACATGTGGATGACATTCGAAACTTACCCTCGACTGGTGCTTTCTTGTCCGGCTGGTACACGAAATGGGTCCTCTTCGACAGCGCATTGTACAGGACGCGTACCTCCGATCCGAGGACGCAGTTCAAGCCCAACTTCTGAAGGGCCATTATCTTAGCTTAAAGAGACCTAACGACTATATTAGTAGAGTGCGTGAACTTGAAAGTAGCAGCAGCAGACGGTAAAGGCAGCAGCAGCAGCAGCAACTTCGAGTGTGCTCGTGAAAGCAGCACGACTACTAAAGAGCACGACTCGTGGGGACCACCGCTTTCAAACTTGTATATTATCTATTCATCGTGGAATTACGTTGCTATTTCTGACCTTCATTCACTTACCCAAAAATATACACGAACGCACACAAATTGACTCAAACACGCAATCATTTATATCACAAATAATCTTAACGAAAACATCTATTTCAACACGAATTGAAAATAACAGAATGCATTAAAACAAAATTGATATGGAGAATTGCATAATCGAGAGTTGGTAAACCGTAGAATTACGAGATTTGAATGAAATATACTACATTTATTCGCTATAGATGCACTTAGGAAATAACAACTAGAAGAAAATCGTCTACACGTCTAGCATGAAGATTCCTTGACCTCCACCGGGATCAAAGACTTCAGAGAAGACACCTGCAATATAAGCAAATTCATTAATTAGCACTGAATGCAATTCGCTAAAAAAAATAATTACAAATTGTTTGCTTTCAAAATGGGTCAATTATTTAGCAAACCTCTAATTGGCTCTAATTCCTTACGTTTGTTTTCTAAGATTTGCAATAGATTAACTTTTGTTAACTAACTGTAAGTTAATATAATGAATTCAGTTTGATAAAAGTAAAATAAATTTATGAGATACGTTTCTTTTGCAATCACCTGCTCTAATAGATCCTTCTCTTTAGCAGCGGCTTTCTGCAGCAGAACCTTAACACGACCCAGGAGCTCATCCTTGTGTCTGAGTTCATCCTCGAGCCGCCTCCGATGATCCGCGTCTCCGCCGCCTCCGACTTCGGACCTCCTCTTCACCGCAGAATCCTGCACAATAGAAAGGAATGTTCTCACAAATGAAACATCACACTCTTAATCCCAAAATGCAATTGAAATGATGGGAGTAACAAGAGTGTTTCTGTTTGCATTCAATGGCATTCGGTTGTGGAATCACGCACAGAAATCGCGAGGAGCCTCTTATTCTCGGCTTGCAACTTTTCGACAATTCGCTTGAGCAGGAATATCGTCCTCTCCATTTCCGGTATCCGCTTCGAGTCCGGCGCGTGATCCCCCGAATTCGTGACCTGGTGCTGCTGCTGCTCGCTCTTTAAAACGCCCGCATAGCTAAAAGTGCACGGTTATAGGCTAGTTAAGGTGAAACACAGGTGTATCCGTTTACTTCTCCAGGTGCAGGATCTGCTCCCGCAGCAGGGGCAGCTCCTTGCCGCACTTCTCCAGGTCCAGACGCAGCTCCAAGTTGTCGGCTTCCAGCCTCAGATTGCCTTTCTGCAGATTGGAGTTGGTCGTCTGAAGGCGTTCGAGCTCCGCGCGCAATTCGCATCCCCCCTGCGAATGTAATTGAATGGGAAGAGTGAGAGAAATCAATGGAAAAATAGCGGATGATCTCGATTCGAGAGTGCAGCATGCATTGCAGAGTGAACCAGTAAACGATGCTGATCGCAGCTGGTGCATTGGCCTTTACGGCCATCATCCTCGTCTACATCTATTTCAAAGACGCTCATCGGTATTGGGAGAGACGCGGCGTCGCGACGTTCGTGCCGCGCTTCCCGTTCGGCAACGTCTTCACCATCGTCTTCCGCAAGAAGAGCATCAACGACAAAGTGTGCGAGCTGTACAAGGCGATGAGAGCAGCAGGTCACCGATACGCCGGCCTCTACTTCTTCAGCCGCAAAGTCCTGGTCATCCTCGACCCGGACTTAGTCAAGAACGTCCTCTGCAAGGACTTTAACTACTTCAGCGATCGCGGAATTCACTACGACGAGATCAACGACCCGCTCAGCGCTCACCTCTTCTCGCTTTCCGGCGGAAAATGGAAAACGCTGAGAGCCAAGTTGACGCCCGCTTTCACCGCCGGCAAAACGAAATTCATGTTCGAACCGATGCTCCACTGCACCCAGCAGATGGCTGACGTGATTGGGCAGCAACTCGTTGTTGCCTCGACGGTCGAAATTAAAGATATCTTGGCGAGATTCACCACCGACGTTATTGGTTGCTGCGCCTTCGGCATCGACTGCAACAGCTTGCTGAACCCGGACGCGGAATTCCGCCGAATGGGACGAAGGGCTTTCACGCAAACGCCCATGGACACGCTGAAGATGGTCGTGATCCGAAGCTTCCCGCAATTGGCGAAAACGTTTCAGCTCGGGGTTTTCGCGAAATCCGTTTCGAATTTCTTCCAGAGCGTCGTCGAAGATACCGTCAGATATAGGAAAGACAACAACGTGGAGCGCAACGACTTCCTGCAGTTGCTGATGCAAATGATGAGCAAAGAAGACGCGGAAGCTCTGACTATGAACGAGGCCGCAGCGCAAGCATTCATCTTTTTCCTAGCAGGATTCGAGACGACCTCCACCACGATAAGCTTTGCTCTGATGGAGATGTCCATGAACGCGACAATCCGTAACCAAGCGCGTAGCGAACTGTTGCGAGTATTGGAGGAGCACGATAACAAAATCACCTACGAAACCGTCAGCGATCTACGTTACATCGAATCCATAATTCTAGGTGATTAACGCTTTACTTTTCTTTTATATTTCTTTAATATTAATACAGAATCTTTGAGGAAGTATCCGCCCGCTCCCGTCTTCCTGAGGAAGTGCACCAAGTCCTACAAGATACCCGACAGCGAGGTCATCATCGAGGAGGGTTTATCCGTGCTTATACCGGCGATGGCGCTGCACATGGACCCCGAGTACCATCCTGATCCGGAAACCTTTGACCCGAATCGTTTCGCCAATAAATTGAAGGATTACGCCTACATACCGTTCGGTGACGGACCGAGGATTTGCATTGGTAATTAACGCGTTTTTCGTAAAGTTGATGGTATTTACAATCGTTGCAGGAATGCGTTTCGCAATGGTGCTGGCCAAATTAGCGCTCGCTGTGATTTTGCAAAGATTCGATTTCGAACTTAGCGCTAAGACAAAGCTGCCGCTCGAGATGGAGAAGAAGGGAATCGTGTTAACGCCCATCGGCGGTATTTGGTTGGAATTTCGAGCTGCTTGAATGATCCGTTTACCTTGGCCGACATCTCCAGGACGGCAATCTTCCTCTCCTGCGCTTCCAGCTTCTCCTGCAGCATCGCCGCTCCCAAAGCGCCGGAATGGTGCTGCTGCATCTCAAGCTTCGTCTTCAGCCCGTTTATCTCGGATTGAAGCCGCTGATTGTCCATTTCCAGAGCATCGTTTTGGACGACGTTGAAATTTGCAGTGTTCGTCTTCAGATTCTTCAGACGCGTCTCCACGTTGTGCTTGTCCCTCTCCAATCTCTCGATGAGGATCCTGTACCCGGAGCACGTCTGCTGCAGCTTATCGTAATCGTCCGACTTGTCCTTCAGCTTCGTCTTCAACTTCTCCGCGGTCTGCTGCCAGAACTTCTGCTTGCTCCACTTCTCAAAGTCCTCGTTCACCTTGATCTTGTGCGCCTCGTTGAGGGCGGCCTCTCTTTCCAGCTTCTCCTTCAGCTCCTCCACCTCCTTCTCCAACAAACCGATCTTCTTCAGCTGGTGCTCCTTCGCGCTCGACGTGTCGCTCCGCGCCGACAAAATAGGTCTAAGCAAAAAAGGCAAGGCAAGCAAAATATATATATAGTACAGCGTTGATCGATTAAAAGAAAGCAAATTTAGTTTAAGAACCTCTTCATCAATTGCCCTTTGAGACTTCTGATCTCTTCGCGGGCGCTCTTTTCTCTGTGCATCAGCTGCTCGAAGCGCTTCTTCAGCACGTCGTGTTCCCGCACCAGGTTCTCCTTCACATCCTCGAAGTTATCACCGCTACTTGTTGTTGCCTCAGGTTTACTCTTGATACGCTACAATAACAAATCCAAATATAAAAATATATAATGAAATTATTACCAACCAACCCTCAACTGCCTAATGGTGACGCTCAACTCGTGTATTTTATTCTCCTTGTCCTTCAACTCCTTCTCGATGTCGGGCCTCAAACTCGCTATATCTTTCCTGTACTTGCCAAGGAAAACCTGCATGTTCTTCACCTCATCCCTCCACTTCTCAGTGTCCTCTTTATAAGCCTGGATCTCGCTCTGATGCTGCTCCTCGAGTCTACAAACAACAACATTATACAAATATATACACACAATATACGCATTAAACAATACTTAATCCTCAAGTTGTCCATTTCTTCTAAACGCTCGGTTGCCAAACTCCTCCACCTAACTGCTTCCTGTCTGCTCGCCTGCAATTGCGACTTCAAAGAAGTAACACTCGTGTGCAACTCAGCAGTGTGCTTCTCCAAAGCGTGCACCTGGATTATGTACTGCTCGATGGCCGCCCTTCCAGGAATCTCAACTTCCGACCTAAAATCGAATACATGAAATACTTGCCAGAAGCTTAAAATAACCAAACTCACTTGGTTTCGGTTTTTTTACTGTGTTGTACGGAAAACAGATTGTTCTGCAATTGCTTCAGCTCCTCCTGGAACCTCGCCGCAGCTAAACTATGTTCATCGCGATCCTTCTTCAACAGCGATTGGTATTCAATTATAGCCTCGTCCTTCTTCTTGAGCTCACTTTTCAATTCCTCAATTTTCTTCTGCAATTCAATGTTAACATCAACCAATTAACAAGTTATTAATGTATCCTCTCACCTTTGGATCAGCTCCGTTGTTCGTCTCCTTCTTTTGCTGCATATCTAATATATGCTTCTCGTAGAAACTAATTTGACTCTGTTTATCGGTCAACTGCTGTTGGCACAGGCTGAGACTCAGTTCCAATTCGACGATCCTCACTTTAAGATGTTTCAACGCTTCCTCTTTGCAGCTAAGCTCCTCAGATTTCTGGTCGATTAAATCAACGGTTTGCGTTGCACTCTCGAACCGCTCCACCGAATCCTCCACAATTTCCATAACGGTCGTCTCAACAGTTTCCAACTTCTTTGGAACTTTCTTAGCATCGCCTATGTTTCTTATGCTCAACGACTGCAACAGTTCGCACTCCAGCTTCGCGATTTGCTCCTCCTGCTCCTCCACCTGCTTAGACACTCGTCCAAGCTGCATCTCCTTGAACTCCAACCGACGCCTAATTTTCAACTCCTATAAGCAAACAACACAGTTAACACCGTTCACAGCAAACGGAATGGACTCACCTCGATCAACAAATTATTCTTGTCCTGATACCAAGTCTCGATCACCTGAGCTTTCTCGTCTTTGCCCGCATCCAGAAGCACTTTCAACTCATCCACTATACTGTTCTTCATCATTAAACTATCTTTTATTGTCTCCAATTCGTTGAGACGCTCTTCAGTTTTGAAAATGTTTTCTCGCGATATTTTCCTGTTCCCGTATATTTCCATCACGTTTTCGGCGAATTTCAGCTCGGAAATCAGCGGCACATGTCCATGATAATAAGAGCGTTGCTGATATACCATAGCTTCCAAGTTTCTGAAATTTTTAATTATAAATCAATGGATATCCAAACAAAATATAATAGTTTAGAAGCACTGGTGTATTGGATTCATGAGTTGCACAAAGATGGCGTGACGCCTGAGTCCTTGTAATGGAATGGTGGAATGCGAATTATATCATAGGTGAAAGCTCTTTTTTTCGTTCTTCCTTGTCTGGGGGAGCGGAGTGTTCCAATGAACGTCTAGTGAGGACACTTATGCTGGCACCCAACAAATAATTGCCCGCATCCGGCTCCTGAGATCCCAAAAGGGCTCAGGTTTCGAATGCAATTTTTGTAAGGCTCTCTTACTTAATAGAGAGCTTAATTAACTTTCATAATTAAATTATTATTTAAAATCAATCAAACTTACCTCAACTTCTTTTCTAAAGCCATGCGCTGTGTTTCAAACTTTTCTCGTTCGATGCTTAGCAAGTTCTTGCATTGCTCGGCATCGTCTTCGGCCTGCGTCAACATCTTTAAACCATCCTGCAGCTTCTTGCTGATCTCAGTTTGAGCTATTCTAGCCAAAACTACGTCCGAGGAAAGTCTGGCTATGACCGATTTGTCATCGCATTCGCTCTGCAAATCAACGATTTGATGCTTAAGCGCTAACAACTCGTACTGCCCGATCTGCGACCACGTCTTCTTGGCTTCGTAGTCCTTCTTCGTCACCGTAAGCTCATTCTCCAACTCCACTTTGTTCCGCTCCAGCAGCTCCTTCTCTTCACACAGCCGCTTGTAACGAAGCTGCAGCTCTTTATGCACCTCCAGCTCAATGGAATCAATCACCTTATTCTGAGCATCATTCAGACTCTCTTGCAGCGTCAGATTCTTGCGCATAATCTCGTTATTGTACTTCTGATACTCTTTGCATCTCTCCTCCGACTTCTGCAGCTGCTCCTTGACCAACTCGAATAAATGATTAGTGTGATCCGCTCTCTGCCTTTCGGCAATCTCGTTGATCTCGCTCTGAGCCAATCTACGACCCAAATCCTCGTCACCGTAAGCCGTAGACAACTTCTGAAGCAAACGCTGCTGCAGCTCATCCTTTTCGCTTTGCAATTGAACCACCTTTTCCTGCAGCAATCGAATTTCGTCCGCGTTGACTTTCCTGATGTCGTCGAGCGCAGAGAGCAGCTGCCTTTCCTTCACCAGCAAATTATCACGTTCGTTTCGCATCTTCACCAATTCCGTTGAATCAACCGAGAAACAATCACCGTCATCATCGAAACGTCCCAACAACGAGCGATTCTCCCCGTGCAGTTTATTCAATTTACAGAGCGTCGCCTTTTCGCATTCCAACATTTCCAATTTCAGAGCATCGATCTGCGTTTTGTAAACCTTCTCCTGGTTCTCCCAATAGACGCATTTTCGGTTCAAAGTGATTAAATCTGCAGACATTTGCACAGTGCGTTTGGCTCGAATTTCATCATCGTTTCTAGGATCTTGCAGGAATGCAACCATCTTCAATTTCTCCTGGACCAATTCGTAATCTTCCCTGAATTTTTCTTCATCTTTCAGCGAATCGCTCCACTGCTTCTTTTCCTCCGTATATTGTTTATAAAGCAAACAGACTTGCTCTTGAATTATCGCGAAATCAATTTTATATCTCTCCAGACGTTCCAGAAGCTCCGCATCTGCATCTTCCTCCACGTAATTCTAGAACAAAGATCAAATCAATAACATTCAATATATCTGTAACCGATTCTTACTTCCAAAACACTCAATAAGTTCTTATTCAATCGCTCAATGTTCGTGGATTCATCAATATTTAAACTAGATTTGGTCTGAGCCAAGGCTTCTTCAAACTTTATCCTGCTCTGCTCCTGCTGCTCCCTAAACTCTTGCAACTCCTCCCTACGACCAAATCCATTTAAACAAAGCAAATATTAACCATTTATTACCTTTTAATCCTCAATTGCTCCCTAAGTTCTGCAATAATTCCTTGCGCATTGTGAAGCTCAGCCTGCAGCCGCATCGCCGGATGATACCAACCCGTAATATGCTTCACATCCAACGCCAAAAGCAGCTTCTCCAAAGTTTCAGATTTAATTTCACGAACTTCTAAAATAAACCCATAAGCAAATAACCTTAATATGTTGATAACAACGAACCTTTCTCGGATTGAACGCTCTCCAAGATCTCGTGCAAACCCTTCCTCAAAGCCTCGTTTTCCTCAACAACTGCC
The DNA here is from genome assembly GCA_018845635.1 of Nicrophorus orbicollis. NCBI lineage: Eukaryota > Metazoa > Arthropoda > Insecta > Coleoptera > Silphidae > Nicrophorus > Nicrophorus orbicollis. The sequence goes on along the minus strand of JAFMTC010000828.1, from coordinate 23,180 downwards.
ACATATTTCTCTTTCTTAACACTATCATCATCACGATTTGGTTGTGGTTTTTCAATTACTTCTTCAGATTCATCAATTTTCTCAACCATGGGCGTTTCACCCAAATCCAAGATTTGATCGGAAAGCGCCCCGATGATTTTACTCAACTTCTGCACCTCCAGCCTTAACTCGATTCGCTCCTCTTGCAAACCCCCAATCTCCTTCTGCAAATCCTCGTAATCCTTCCTTAATTTCCGTTGCGTGGAACTCTTTGTGCTGACAAAATCGTCTTCCTTCAGACCCAATTTCTCGCGCATCGCCGAATTCTCCTTTTCCAGACTCTCCAAATTCGTCCGCATCTTTTCGTTCGTCCGCACCAGATCGGAGATTTGCCGCTCTTTGAAACGCTTCTGCGTTTTCAGCTCCTCCACCAACAGCAGATTCGCTTTCAGCTCGGAGTTATTCAGCTGCTCGATGAACTCTTTCAACTGCAATCATCAACATCAATACGAACAGCAAAAAAATTAATTAATAATCTTACATCCATGTCACGCATTTCCGCTAAATTCTCTTGGTATTTCACCTCCTCCTGCAACTCCTGGCACCGATTATGCGTAGTTTTCAGCTGCTTCTTCAATTCTTTGTTGAACGCGTTCATCTTCTCTAAACTCCTCACATGACCCGACCGTTCTTTGCCAATATTCTCGATGGCTTCTGTGGTTTCCAGCATCTCCTTCGTAGCAGTTTCCAATTGACTTTGCAAATCCTTAATTTTCCTCTCCCTCTCCCCCAACACTTTGCTGAGCGCCTGAATTTGATCACGATCCTCCTCGACGCTTTCTTCACTCGACAATACTTTCGTCTTCTCCTGCTGATTCAGCTTTCGCAACATCTCGATTTCAGCATTCTTCTCATCAATTATATTCTAAAAGAAACATATAAAATCAATGAAATAAATCAAATTTCAATTAGATCAAACCTTCCAATTTACAATCCTCTTGTCGATTTCCTGCGTGAACTTCTCGAACTCCTCCTCGCGAGTTTTCCTATCCTCAACGATATCCTGCACTTGAAGCTTCAAGCTTTCGTTCTCCTTATCAATCGTTTCCAAGCTCTCTGAAAACAATACCAATTGACTGAAAAACTACCTAACTTTCAATTCAACGTACCTAATAATTCTTTGAGTTTAACTCCATTGATTTTTCCATTTTCCACTTCTTTCTCTAGGCTTTCCGTCGCGTCCGCCAGTTCGTCTCGCACCGCCGACAACTTCGTCCGGAGCACCAGGTTATCCGCCTCGACGGTCTCGATGTCCATCAGCAGCTGCGAAATCTGACCGTTCTTTTGATGAACGTTTTCAATCAGATCCTTGTGCTGATCTTTAATAACTTCCGAGATATCCGAGCCGCTCTCGTCGCGCTGAGAATATTGCAATTCATTCTGCAGATGGATCCTTTCCTCCTCCAAAATCTTCACGTTACGCTCCAACTGCAATAGAATTAATCAATATAAAGATGAATCTAAAGTGTTTTTCAGAAAGAAACCTTTTCGCATTTGGCGCTCGCCTCTTCGGAGATCCTCTGCATCTTCTTGCATTTCGCCTTAACACTTCTATACTTCATTTCCAAATCTAAATGAAAATTATCAAGAATATTAAAAGTTCGCTGTTCTGTTCTTGATTTTGGACGATAAGCATCGAAAGGTGGCATTAGTAACATAAAAACAAAAGTTACTTACCGTCGATGTCTAACGATCGTTTCGATTTGGAGCTTCGTTCGTGATCGGAATCCTGCTGCTTGCGAAGCTCCTCCTCGCCCTGCCTCGTCGCGATCTCGTCGAGCTCGGCCAATAGGGCTTCGACCTGCAATTAACTGAACTTAATGATCTCATTAAGCTGAGCAAAACCTGTCTTACCTGTTCCGCTTTGAATTTCATAATTTCCTGCGATATTCTGAGCAACGCCACGGCTTTTGCACGGTCCAGACCATCCTCACACTCGTACCAGGCTATCGTCGTCAGAAGTTCATCTTTTGCGTCATCCTGAATGTCCTCCGGATTCAACGAAAGCAGGTATTTCCAGTCCATCCTCACCCAAATAAAAAACGTGTAATAATAATGACGATGCCCACACGGCGTTTGTTAGATTTTGTTTGTATTTGCGCGCTGTTTCCATGACGATATCGATGCAGAAACAAAAAAAAACAAAACGAGCGCAATTCATCGCGCTTCCGTTATTGGTTTGTGTCTGTGCAGGTGGTGGAAGGATGTTCTGCTTCATCAAGTTCTCCACGTCCCCCGATTACAGCGTCAGCAATGTGGATGTTTCGGTGAGTAGAGCGGCTTCGAGCGTCCACAAGATTGCAGATTACAGGGAAAGCAGATTAACGTGGCAAACGATGCCGGGCAAAAACAGACTTCTGATGGTGAATCCGGACTGTTACATGCAAATTTTGCTGAACTACATCTACGAGGAAACAAAATTGGACGTCAACGGTAAATGATGTGATTGGAGCACTCTAGATTCTACACTTCTTGTCTTTTTTCAGTACTCTTCGATCTTTGTGACGAAAACGGGGAATTGCTCGGAGTGCACGATTTGCAGCCGTACGAGTCCGCAACGAAAGTGCTGAAGAACAAACAAATCTACGTGATCGTAATATACGAAAGTGTGTATTTCTTTGCAAAATTAGTTTGAACCCGTGACATTGTTTTTTCTGTTTGTTTAGAGGACGAGAACAATTTCTTCGTGAAGCTCGAACCTTTGCTGAATAAAGTCACGAAGCAGGATTCGGAGTTCTTCCTGAGGCTCTTCAGGAACGTTTCGAATAGGAAATTGATGGAGAAATCTATGGTGAGTACAATAAATGTAATTTGCAATACAGATTGGGTCTTAAACTCGATTCCAGAGATCTTCGATCGTCAGTCAAGGCTCTCGCGATTCCCGAAGCTCGTCGCGCATCAGCAAGACGCGGTCGCGCCACAGCAAGAGCAACCAGTCGAATTGAATTTAGAATCAAGATATCGTTTTTATTTAGTCTAATTTATTTACATGCTTCACTTCTTCAGTTTCACGTTCTCCTCCTGCTCCCAATCGGGGATGTCCGACGGTTCCGTCAGGTGCTGCGCCTTGCCGTGCCTTCCGACGCCGCGCGCGAATTTCTCAGCTCCTTCGGACATCGCGGCAACATCAATTGTCTTTCCGTTCTGTTGCTCAAATTTCAACAGTTCGGTGAAGGATGATGCGAACGCTGCGTTGTACGTGGAGGCCCTATCCGCAAGCAGACAGCTCTGCGGAAACTTGACCAGAGAACCTGCTAACTGAATAGCCTGTCCGAGTCCTGGAATTCAATGTTAGAAAATTTTGATAGTTCGGAAGACGTTTCAAATTCACCTGTTCCCACGTCCGTTATCCTATTGGCTAAGCCGCAATCCAACGCCTCCTTAGCTCCAATTGGCCGACCAGTTAACGTGAAATCAAGCGCTCTGGATAATCCGACAATTGCCTGCAATCTGACGGTGCCCCCATCAATCAACGGGACGCCTTTTAAACAATTAGCCAAATAATTGTTAAAACCAAAACTCACCGAATCTCCGACAGAAAACACCCATGACAGCAGTCTCCTCCATAATCCTTAAATCACACATCAAAGCCAGCTCCAATCCACCTGCAACTGCATACCCGGTGATTGCAGCCACAATCGGTTTCTTGATGTACCTCATCGTGGGTCCCTACAAATTAAACTTATATTCTAATTAGGTATAGAGGTCTCAATCAATCACCATGTAACCATCCTCCTTATCCATGACACTCTTCGCTCGACCCACATCTGTCAATGATTTGAGATCATACCCGGCACAGAAATTCCCTCCGACTCCATGCAGAACACCAGCAAAAGCATCTGCATCATCTTCGAAGGATTTTATGGCATCTTTCAGTTCTTCTGCAGTCTCCTCGTCGACGCAGTTCCTTTTGTCTGGGCGATTTATTCCAATTGCAGTAACATTTCCCAATTTCTCAACTAATATATCTAACAATAACAGATGATTGATTATACATTAATTTATTGTAAATGGTGAGAGAAACGTACTTTTGTAGGACATATTCCTGTAGGACGCCTTAAAATCGGGTTTAATTTGTTTGAAAATGTTCATGTTTTTGTTAGGTTATTTTAAAAAAACAAATTTAGGCAACTCAATTTGCATGAGCGTAAAAGATAGTATAATCAATAAAAAAAAACAACTTATTTTGGCTTTGCTAATGAGTATAGGCTACATCAACTATATTACAACGTTTCTATATACTTAAATACAATTCATTTATTTTTTTCTAAAACAATTAATAATTTATAAAAACAGCAATAAATAAATAAAACTATCGTTTAGCTCACTTTTCTACTGCTAAACTGATTAGCATTTGAGCGGTTCGTGGCTTTTGATTTTCTTGAATTCGGGGCGGTGATTGCTGAGGACGGTCACGATTTCTTCGGCACCGACTTCGCTAGTGTTTTCGCTGCAAGACAATGTAATTAATTGTAGTTAATCAATTACAAATTTGCAGATAGTTTACGTACTCGAAATCTGTTTTGTAGACTAGAAGAGCTCGAGCATTTCTAATTAAGATTTCCGCGAATTTCATCGTGGCTTCGAGGATGACCCTCTGAGCGCTGTCGTACATAACTCCGGGAATTCATTCTTCGGGTTTCGGCGCAACACCCACATCCATGGCAGTTTGCTTAACAAAGTTGCATTCTTCACGCACTCATAGTTTTGCATGTTTTGGCACGATTTATGACATCCACGTTGATGTTGATTTCGGGCGGATTCCATTGGAAATCGAGGAACTCGCTGCTGTAGCTTTTGTTGCGGAACATGTTGTAGTTGGAGAGATCCGTGAAGCTGTGGGCCCGGGCGTAAGCCTACAGCTTTTTAGTGTTTCAGAATTTTTTGCTTGCTTCGCTCTGGACCACTGAAAATATAATAATTGCTGCAATTTGTGTTTTGGGAATGGTTAGGTTTACCTCTGCACTGGATCTCTTCTCGGTGGGCCACCTGTTGAACTCCTCGATGCTCTTGGAAACGTACGGATAGGCGCATTTGTACTCCTGATTGTCGGCAAAGGGCGTGATCAAGGTTAACCTCCTCAGGATGAAAGGTAACGCCTCCAGCACATTCTTAAACCTGCGATTGGGTAAAACAAATTAATACGTCTCGTTCGACTCGATCTCTAGTTTTAAGCGCTCATTCACCGATTCCAGCTTCAAACGTCTCTCGTACGAGTCGTTCTCCAGTTTCAGCCGCTTCTCCACCGACGACTTGAGCAGCGACTCCTGCTGCTGCGGCCTCCTCCTCTTCTTCGAGTAAAACATCTTCCCGTTGTTCGTCTCGGAACCGTCACCGCCCCCAGCTCCGTTCTCCTCCACGCTGATGGAATAATTGTGATCTAAAAGAGCGTTGTTCTTGATTTCCACTTCAGGTTCTTCCTCCTCTTCCTCCTCCAAAATCGGATGATGCGATATATCGATTTCGTCTTTCATGTTGCTGAAAGTGAACTGATTGTCGTCCGCGTAACTCTTCACATCCTCGTCCATTTCCTTGTTAATCAGATCCTTGACGATGTCGTCGATCGGATTCACCTTTTCCAAACCCTCTCCGTAGATCGTCAAATCCACAACAGTTTCGTTACCCAAAGTCTGTCGTCCCGTGTACGTACGGTCCAACTTTAAATTGTGAATCACATCCACCGGTTTATTCAGCTGTTTGTGGAAGAAGAGTTGCACTCTTAAAGGAAACTCGCCCCAACCGCGCCTCGACAAATGGAACGGAGACTCTCTACAACAAAAACATTAAGAAAATAAACCCCAACAGGATTACAGCAACGTACTTGAGCTCAATCACATCATTGGGTTGATAAGACGGGTGCAGGTAAAGAACGACTTTCTGCACGAAATCATCAATCTTCGGATTATCCTTCGGCCCTCTCACATACACCATCCATTTGTGAGTGCAATTTCCCTCCGAGCTATCACCCGGCATCCACTTGGAGATGTTGCCAACTATAACCCTCCTCTTCGTCATCTGCCTGTTCCTCACGGCAACATTCTCCTCAACCTTAACTTCTTCTTTAATGACTTCCTCCACCGTTAGAGTGCTCTCCAATTTAGTGCTTTTAATTTGAGTGTCTTGTAGGGCTACACTAGTAGGAACCGGCTGCGTGCGCGAGCTCTTCCTCCTGTTCAACGAAAACGGAGAATCACAATTGTTGGTGAGCAGCTTCTTCAAAGCCGGATGGATTCTACTCTGCTTATCGAACAGATTCACCTCATCGGAAACCTCCTCTTCAGCCGGCAGCTGAAGATCCAGGTTGTTGTAGTAGCTCGTGACCAGCACATATCTGAGCAGATGCAGCTGCTTCGACGCTTGCGTGATCTTATTCTGTAGCTGTTCGAGCTGGTTCTCCCGCAGCTCTATCTCCTTGTTGAACTCATTGCTGATGATCGCTTTGATCTTCTCGATGGACTCACTCTTGTCTGGAAATCACAACAGAGACCTGATGTAACAACGGTTGGCATGAATGAAGATGGTCCTACCTTTGGCCTCCCTTTCCTTGGCCTGCTTCCTGACGGTCTCGCTCAGCTCGTAGTCGGGATCCATCTCATATTTGTTTGAACATTCAACGCGAAACACAACACCACATGACAACTGACCTAACCTCCCCGTTCCTCTTATAGAGTCAGAGTTGTAGGAGATTCCGCCTCAAAGAGGACCGCTCAACGTTGGATTTATCACAATTCACTTACCATAGCTGCAGCATGCTGTGAAAATATACAAATATTGAATGCCGATGATTTTTCAGGCGGCCTCGCACATTCTTTCAGATCAGATCAGCGCGACATCTGCACGTGACGTTTCCATACTGAACATTCAAAAGTTTTGAAAACTTTCCCAATTACTTTCCAATAGTTCTATAAATATTATTTCCGAGCAAATCACAAACGTAAACAAGCAATTAAAACGTAATTAATGAAACTTTCTATTTAGATTTCTTATCAGAATGCTCCGCTTGTTTACACAATCCCTCTCTACAAAATTCTTAGGGCTCTTGATTATCTCTTTATCACAGATTTTGACCTTGCTTTCACTTGACCTTTACTGTACAGTTAAAGCATTTTAATGGGTTTCTTTTTGAACCAAAGTAAATTACGTTTATTTGAACGGTTAGGGAAGTAATGTTAAACTTTTAAATTTATTATTTAACACTTATTAATTGGTGTCAATCAGATTTCGTTTTATATTTTGTAATCACTAGATTCTATAATTGTTAAAATGACAATAGGAAAAGATCAAATATCCTCTGAACTTTACTCGAATTGCTCGGGGATGAGGTCGTAACGGATGGCGTATCTGCGCTCCCTCTTGATGCAGACGTTGCT
>JAFMTC010000828.1:0-15326 GCA_018845635.1 Nicrophorus orbicollis | reverse complement strand
GTCGCACACCGGGACGCAGAAGAAGGCGCTGTGGTTCAGCACCTGGTAGCCGGAGCAGCAGATCTGAATTTTGCTGAATCCGGGCCTGGACTACAAACAACAACAACAACAAACAATTGTTGAAACAGAAAACTACAGCCAATCTCAACGGATACATAATTTGTTCACGGATTGTCCCGTCCTTGAATATCATTTACTTACACTCATTAAATAATCAATTAGTGGACAAAAATCATAATATTTTTGCATAAACAAATTTAAATTATTTACAATTTTCATAAAGAGCAAGTAATTAGCGAAAAACAGAACTCTGACAAGACAGAACATATGGTTCCTAACCAGAGCCGGATTTAGGTATTTTTAAGTTTGTTCTGTTCCAACTTATTCTCAGGTTTCAAGGAACCCTAGATTTCAGACAAAACACTTACGCCATTGCCTGCTGGGATCTTGCCGGTTCTTTCATCTTCTTGGATAAGGTCGATCGTTCTAGTTTTTTTTTGGAAACATAAACAAACTGTTATCATCTTCTGATATAGTGTCGGTTTCTGTACTTACGGCACTTCCAAGTGGCAGATTCCCTTCGTGCTGACGCGGTGGTGATGGGCAGAGGTCGTGTTGTTCTTCAGCACAGCACCGTACGTTACCGAAGCGAAGAACAGAGCGCAGGTAAAAAGTAAAAGATTGATGTTCGGAGCCATCGTGATGTGATGACCGTTTCACGTCCAAAGGAGAACTGTGTGTGTGTGTGGTGTGGTGTGCTGTTGTAATGGTAATCTCCGCTGCGGATGCTGCTCCGGTGATACGCTCTGACCTCGCTCTTCTAATCAGCGCCGGGAAGGAGGAAAAGTTTTAGGAAGATAGAAGGAAAAAATTCGGTCGACAACGAAACGCTTTCTAAATCTAGCAAATTATAACACCATCATCACACAATAACAACAACAGCGATGGTAGGGGAATACCGGCACATTACGTTCTCAATTTGCATTGTAAATTGTATGCTGAGAAGAGCAAGAAATTGAGTGGAAGGAGTGGAAGAAGGAGGCATTGGCAATTATCGCGACCTTAAATACGAAATCGCGCACGGCGAAAATACCAATGACATCACGAGATGCGTTCTCTGGAAGTGTTTACTTGCGGTGCATTCCCAGAATCTCAATTAGATATTGAATATCGTGTACGTAGCTGTGACCATTCTTGAAGTAAAAGAAAAATCCTTAATACTTAAGAACCTTGGTTACCGTTACCATGGATTGGATTACGCGTGATTAGGTGGTTCATTTATTTTCCCGTGTCCTTGGTTACCGTTTCCATTGTGCTGACACTAATTTTACACACTTGTTGTGTCATGAGACGCCTTGGAAAAGCGCATTGATGTGAATACATCAATTTTTCCACAATTGTAAATCGATTCTAAATTATACAATTTTACTCAATTGACCCAATAAAGTTGTACAAAGTAATAATTTAGAAGAAAATAACATTTATTGCAACAAAAAAATGAACAAACCTATTCCATTCTTAAATTACTGGTTTTCCTTTTCGTAGACCCTGAACGTGTTTTGCATGTGCATTCCTATGCAGTGATTATGATGATTCGCCTCGATTCACGAGCTGATTGAATGAATACGTTCACAGCACTTTTGAGCTGTGAACAAAAAGCATAGTTTATTAATTATTCGCTGATTCAATTGGTTTTTTCATTCCACAAAGTTATTATATTAAGTTAGCATTTACCAATAAAATTAGTTCACATAATTATGACTTAATTGTCAATGAAAAATAGTGTTAATTAATTGAGTAAACATCACAAAAATTTGATATTTTTTTTGCTTATTTAAAAGAAAAATGTAGAAAGTATTGATGAATTATTCGAAAAATTGGTATTACATTGAAAAGTAATGATTATTTAAGTAATTATACCAATTAGAACTATTTAAAGAAAATAACAAAATCTGACATCTGTCGTTGGAAAATCGAGGCTAATTTTGACGTAATCTCTCAAATATATTAATGCAATTTCTGTTTTCCGTCTGATTTTAAAGATAATTATCTTCGTAAATTGAATTCAAAATAATTAGTTTTTGTAAAATAACAATTTTATTTATATGTAAAAAAAAGTTTTTGCAATTTTTTTTTCAAGTTTGTAATTACATAACTAAGTTTTAGTTACATAATATGTATTATTGCATAAAAAATTAATTCCCTTGTGTTGATAAATAACTAAAAATAAAACAATTATTAACCTGGAATTACGTAATTTTAGGGGATTCGTATTTTTCTAGGACTATTGCATACAACTTATGTTTCCCTATTGGTAATAAGTAACTAAAAACGAATTGTATTACTTTTTTGTAACAAAAAAAGGGGAAGAAAGACCTATGCAGCAATTGTGTTTCCTTTTTCATTTCATTATATACAGAATTAGTTTAAGTTAAAATTCAATGGTTTAACATATACAATGTTAGTAACTAAACATTTATACATTTATTTAAGTTGGTGCAATTGGCTTAGAGATGACATCTATGAAATGATTAGCTGAGACTAATTTGACAGATCGATTATTGATGATTTAAGGATCCTGCAATTAAGTTAATTAAGTTCAAATGCTAATTCTTAATAATCATATTATTTCGTTTTCTTCGACGAAAATTTTCATTTTCACCTGTAATAATAATAATTCATCTGTTGTTGTTTTAAAATCTTAGTTTCGTTTGTTTCTAATGATAATTGTTTATGAAAGAATTGATGTGTTTTTCTTTTTTTGCAGTTGACAACGAGTTCGAATATCGTTGTTTCCTTTTGTTCTTTTGCTGCTGCGAGGGGTTAAATGGTAATTAGTTTGGAAGGGAGATCCGTATCTTGGAGGGTTACGACGAGGGATCACGGGCAGCTGGAGGGATTTCCTCTAACTCGCTCGCTCACCCCCTCGCTCTTTCTCTCGCTCGCTCTCACACGAATCAGCGAATTAGATTCAGGTAGAAAAAATAAATACAACGAACAAGAATAAGAAGAAGTGGAGGAGGAGGAAGAACGAGGTACCCGAAAAGAGGAGGAGAAGTGCGAAGAGGTAATAGTGCGGGGACCGAGGACTAGTCTAGACCAGTAGACCAAAGAGATATAGACCAAAGATTCAGAGTGAAAGTGCGTGCAAAGTGTGCGTTTTCGGGTCCCAAATGTCGTCGCACCACCTGGAGAACGCCGAGGACGTGGATTTCATCATCAAAACGGCAAGTAAGGTGCACTTCCGATCACACCCCCTCGCCTCCCCCATCGTAAAGAGAACGAAGTGGTGGTGGCAGTGGTGGTGGTGAAGTGGAGGTGGTGTACGATGATGACGATGTGAAGATACCCGGCGCGCCGGCCTTTTTCGAAATCAATACAATTGAAACTTTTACTCGTGGCTGTACGAGCGGAAGCACACCACCTCCAGCACGACGACAACGACCACCACCAAACGAACACCCCTGCATACGTACGGTGCATACATACATGATTAACATACACGTACAGTAAAAAAAAAAGACTGTAGACTTGCGAACCGCCATAACTGACGCCTATTGCAACAAAACACAACCAGAAATCTGAGGTTATGTCGTCCGGGAACGACCCGCTCGTCAACAACTTCCTCTCCGGTTGTGGGTGTGTGTGATCCATGCAGATCGTCAGCATCGAAGCTCCGGCTTAGATCATGGGCTCAAGTACGTATGGAACCCTCAGAATTATAACTTAGAAATTGCGACCACCACTTTTGCTTCTCGAAAAGACGAGAAGCGGCTGAAAAAACGAAAAGAATCTACAACAGACTTGCAGATAAATAGAAGAAACGTCAAATATGAAATGCTGAAATAGAATTGTCCGAACGACAATTGGAACTAATCAAAGCTAAATGAGATCCATCAAAATAAACGTCATCTCGTTGAATTGTCAAAGTGCAGAACAAACGGAAAACAATGGCATGTTTTTGCATCTGCTCCTTGATCCAAAGCAAATTGGATTTGGATGCTTAAAACATGCTAATTGAAATTAATTAAGAATTAGCAATTGATTTGAGCGTCGTAGAATGGACTTGTTTTCAGAATCGCACGAGAGAACAAGAGCGTGTAAACTTGCTGAAGTTTATGGTGGACGTTGCGATGGTAGCATTTGTTTCAATTGTTGACAGGTTGTTTGTTATTTCAGCTTTGAATCTTTGGTTGTATGAAACTTAAGTACGATTTCAATGCAATGATCTACATTGTTTGTTAATGCGTTTCAATCGTTTTTCTTCCAATTTCATAGATTTAAAGTTACAAGCAACTGTTTGAAAAGTTTGAAACAAACTTTCGTTACCATAGCAACGTCAATCATCGACATTTGCAGGAATGTTTACACAGAGAGGTATTTTAATATGAAGACTAGACAGAACAAATACACAATTATTGTTTACTCTAAACACGCATTAATTTCCATTCATGAGTGGCAACTGAAATATTTATTTGCTAAATGCTTTTACTTGCCACTTCTTCTATTCATAACAAAATTAATTGAAGGGTCATCATCTTTTACTTGATGCTTATTTTAATCGTATTTCATAGATTTAAAGCAACGTTTATATTGGACTTGTTTACACGAAAAACATCATATTCCCATTCAATTCATTTAATTCTTTCGATCTCATTTTGTCCATTCATAACAAGAGTAATACGAAATTGTAAAACTTGTTGCTTTAAAAAAAATCATTTTGTTCAACTTTGAAAGCAAATTACAGGAAAACTGTGCTAGTTACAAATGTAAAGTTGTATATTGAAGCCCAATTATCTGGCTTTAAATAGAATGCTAATACATCGATGTAGCTTGATCGGTTTTCGAGTAATAGACTAAAACGTGTAGATACTGTTTTTAGAGGGAATATCAAGGGAAACGTGAAATGTTAACTATAAATATACTACCTTCTATAGGAGCATCGATGAAATAAGATGAGTAGCAATTGCAAAGCAAAACTAGTATCCGTTAAATCATCAATAAATCTCGTTGCCATGGCTATAATTGCAATAGCTACACATTCCAGATTGATTGCCATAGCTACAAGTTCCGCTGTTCACTAATTTCCCGGTAAAGTGAAAGAGAGATAGACAGTACACAAATCAATATGCGTTGTTCTTTTTTTTTATAATTTCATCTTCTTTCTATTTGTGTGTGCGTGCGTGGGTGTTCATTACATTGCATACGGCTAGATTAACCGTTGCCAAGCAACTGCAGCTCGGAGCTGTGAGCTCGTCCGGGAAGAGACCATTCGATGCACGGAGAGGATCAAGTTAGCATCGGTTTCGAAATCGATACACCGAGTGCGGACATAGTAGATGCGTTTTCACGCTGAACGCTAAAATCGGGTGCCGTTGAAACTTTGCGAGAGTCTGCTGTGTTAACGAGTTGTTTTGATTGGTTTTTGCAGTCGAGCGTGATCCTAACAAACGAAGGGTGAAGCCGGTGGAGACGCAGGCTTCTATACTAGATTTCGACTTGGAGGAAAGCTCGGACGATTCGGACTTTCGGATCGAGGATCATCCCGATCTCAGCGATGACGATTCCATCGACAGCAACGGCGAAGGAGGAAAAGGTGATTGCTGATTTCCTTCCCTTTCCTGTTCAATAACATTATAACGATTATTGCAGACAGTTCGAGCGGCGAAGAGGACGAGGAGGACAACGATTCCGATGCTTCGGCGGATTTCAACGAGCTGCAGAACCTGCAGCTGTCGCCGCACACGAACGGAGGCCTCTCCGTCGCAGATGTCATCCAGCAGGCCGCCCGACAGTCTAATGTACAAGTAATATTCACTTCACTTCGAAGCTTCTTATTATTTGGTTCTTTGGTTCTCATCTTCTGGAAGCTTTTTACTAAGTTTGACAGCAATTAGTTTGGGTAATTTGCATGACAAGGAGAATTAACGGGGAGGTTTCGTTTTGTAGTTCAATGAGAAGGATGCAAATTTGCTCATCTGCTGCGGTTGTTTGGGAGATCAAAGCGATGGGATCAATGAAATAGCGGAGTGCGACGGTTGCGGTGTCACCGTGCACGAAGCCTGTTACGGAATCTCGGATTCCAACAGCTTGGCCAGCACCGATTCCCTATCCCCGACGACGCCCTGGTTCTGCGAGGCCTGCAAAGCCGGCGTGCAGAACCCGGTGTGCGAACTGTGCCCCAATTCAGGTATAATCTTACCTGAAGATGTGGATGGTGAATTCACTTGTTGATGATGATGATTTCAGGTGGGGTTTTCAAAGAAACGGACGTAGGTAAGTGGGTGCATCTGGTGTGCGCCCTCTACGTGCCGGGAGTCGCCTTCGGCGAAGTCGACAAATTATCCAGCGTCACCCTGTTCGAGATGCAGTACAACAAATGGGGCGCGAAATGCTGCAGCTTGTGCTTGGACCAAAGGTTCTCGAGAACCGGAGTCTGCATAGGATGCGATGCGGGGATGTGCAGGAATTACTTCCACGTTACCTGGTATATATATATACACCTAAAGTGAAGCTAATCGATGGAACCGTGTAATAATTGTGATTGCTTTCAGCGCTCAACGCGAGGGGTTTCTGTCGGAGGCGCATTCGGAGGAGCAGGACCAAGCTGATCCTTTCTACGCGCACTGCAAGCTGCATTCGGATAAGACGTTGGTGAAGAGGCGGAAACGGAATTACATGTCGCTGCAGCTTCGCACGCACTACAGGAAGCTGCAGTTCGAAAAGGAAGGTCATTCGGAATCGCCGGAGCAGATGCGGATTCAGCGGAAGCTGGCCAAGAAGAAGTTGCACTACATGAGCCTGAAATCGCTCAAGACGCCGCCTTGGGGTAAAAGCTTGCACGATTGTACGCTCAGATGGTTTAATTTGAATTTGGTAAATTGCAGTTCCCACCCAAAAGATGCCAAGATTGCTGACGACGAGTGCGTCCGCTTGCAGGAAGCTGCTGCAGAAGGCCGATTTGATGGGCATCGATTCGGCTGCGCTCGAGATGCAAGAGGCGCAGATGGCGGCGCTCGTGGACATCCGGAAGAAGTGGCACATACCTCCAGCCTTCACCGTCGAATTCATCGCGTACTACCTGGACAGAAACGATCGAGTCAAGAGTATGAAGGACACTCTGGAGAGTCTTCTCTCCAATAACCAATCGTTGCTCAAGCAGCAGCAGGATCTGAGGAATAAATACGATGAGGTGCGTTTGGATCTGCGTTACCTTTGGTGCCCTAACTGATGTTATTTGCGTTTGTTTGCAGCTGCTGAAGGTCAACAACGAAACGGAACAGACCAAAACGCAGTTGAAGCAATCCATCCACAAATATCATTCCGCGATACTAAGCGCTTGCCCCACCAAGAATCTGCCGAACGTGGACGATATAGGAAAACCACCTCCGAGCAGACCACCCCCTCAGCAGATGATGGTGCCGACGGCCGCCGCTCTGAAGATGGGAGTTGGCTTCCCGTTGAGCAATATCCCGGCCAACAGAAACGACACAGGGCGAATACTCAGCAGTCATGCGGCCAGGCAGGGTAAATTGAATCATATTCTGATTACTAGAATCAATTTGTATATAACTTTCTGTTGTTTTTTTTTTTAGATCCACTGCAATTGAACGAGTGCGGTATTTGCAGATTGCACAGCGATCAACACATGCTGGCCAAATGCGATACCTGCCACTTGTTCTATCATTTGAACTGCCTGAATCCGCCGCTGAGTCGATTGCCGAAGAAGTCGAAGTTGTACGGATGGCAGTGCTCCGAGTGCGATAAGACGTCGGATAGTGAACCGGAGGAGATGAAGACGCCGCGTCGCAGTCGGAGCCGGTACAGCAAGGAGGACGCTGAAGTATTTGCGCCGAAAGTCAAGATAAAACCGGTGGAGCCGACGCCCAATTCGGACACGATAGTAATAGACGACGACGAGGAGGAGGAGGAAGAGGAAGACGATATGGTGCAGCCTCCTTATCTTATGCCTGAAGCGCAATTGGAGCTCCAGGAGCCGCCGGCGCCGGAACAACAGCAACAGAGCAGCGGCATGCAGCAGTTGCAACCCATGGAGGTGGAACCTTATATTAATCCACTGTTGGATAGCAGCACTGGTCCAGTAGCGACGGCGGACGGCATGGAGACGATGATTATTTCGCGGTCGGGAAAGAAAAGGAGGCGTGACAAACACAGGAATCGTTACTCCCCGGACATGGGCGGTCCGGTCAAAGAGCACAAACGAAAGAGGAAGAAGAAAAGCCTGGATATCGAAGATCCCATCCCACACAAGAGAATCACCATAAAGGTTTCGTACGATCCATGGATCCATGGAACGACTTACTAATCATTGACTTTGCAGATCAAACCCATACCGTTGCCGGCCGGGGAGGTGGCTTCGACGACGAATCCGCAGTGCTTCTACGTGAACAATGACGAGACTCCTCCCCCTCTGATGATTCAGCAGCAACCCGCCCCGACGGCGGTTCATCACGTCGAGAAAGCGCCGCCCACTAAACAGCAGCCGCAGGCGACGGGCGGGGCGAACGTCTGCGACGTTTGCCAGCAGGACGGTCTGCCCAGTAATTTGGTCAAGTAACGAACGACGAGCGTAGCTTTCCGTTAGCAATATTGTTAATATCTATGGAATTTCAGATGCGACGAATGCCAAAAGAACTATCACTTCACGTGTTTAGACCCGCCTCTGAAGAAAACACCGAAGAAGCGGGGCTACTCGTGGCATTGCGCCGATTGCGACCCAACTGTGAGTTTAGATTAAATAAATCCTTATATATATCGATAAAATCTACTAAATATGAGCCTTTGTTTTCCAGGGATCTGAATAATTGAAAATGTTTGATGATGATGATGGTGGTGATAATTGTATGAGAGAATAACGTGCTCTCTTGTAAGAAACGCGACACGATATTATCGATTATTATTATTATTATCCGTATTACAAATATTCTGTTTGATTTTGAAAGAAAGAAAGACAAAAAGATTATATTATTGTGTATATCCAACTTATTTATATTTTGACAAAAAAAAATGAAGCAAACAAAGAAATCTCTAAGATTAAGAAGAAAGACTATAATATATATATATTATATAAAAGTATATATCTTCTATTGATTGCGAATTGGAAAGGAGGACGGACGTTGATTCTCTTTTCTTCTGGACACGATTTTCATTTGTTGTTGATTTAGATATGGCATCATTATTATAAAATTTATAGAAAGACCTCGTTTGTACATGAATCGATATATATATATATGAACTTGTATAACATTTGGTTGCTACTTGCCAAATGCAAAGTATTTCTTCGGTGCGTGAGAAACTCGAACCCAGAGGTTAGATTACCAACTATGCACGTAAGTATTGTTCCTTTTTTTAGGAGTCTATGTGTAGGAAGTTGTAATTGATAAGAACTCTGAAGATAATTGAAACAAATTTCGAAAAGAAACAAAACTAGGATTCTAGTCAAGAATTTCATAATAATACTAACTAAACGTTGATTCTCAAACATCAAAACAAGCAAAAACAAAAAAAATGAAACCTAACAGGGTTGTATTGCGAATTTATTATTGAAATATATGTATTCAACTAATGTGTGTCTGTATCATCAATATACATTTATTCGTGTTCATTTGTTACCGCTACTATTGATTTAAGTGTGTCCCATCGTTCATCAAAGATTTCGTTTGATTTAACAACTAAGAGTTATTTTCTAATGAATAAGTGTTAATTTTGCACTTAAAGAAACATTGATTAGTTTGTTTAGCGAAAGTATAGGATTGTTGTTTATCTAGGAATAGCTTCAACCCAATAATCTGGAAGTGAAAGGGATATTCCATTCAACTGGTTCTCGTAGTCGGGCAACCTGTGACCAGCCGGAAGAACAAAGGTCAAGTTCTGCATGAGACCCGTGAGGAAGAGGAACATCGTGTTCCGAGCAAAAGTTTCACCGGCGCACAGCCTCTTCCCTGCTCCAAACCCGAAGGTGGTGTCCTTCCTCGTCAGCTTCCCATCGGAATCGATCCAACGCTCCGGTCGAAAGTTCTCCGGATCCCCCCAAAACTCTGGATCGTTGTGATGCGCCCAAATGTTCGGCAACAGGAGCGTATTCTCCGGTATCAAGTACCCACCGAGCGTGGTTTCTTTCGTGGCCCTACGCCCAACGCCCAAAGGGATCACAGTTCCCTTCCTGATGGTCTCGCGAATCGTAGCCTCAGCGTACGGCATACTGTAATTTAAGTTTATCAAGATGTATTAATTAAAAATAATAATAATAAATAAAGAGAGTGAGTGACTTGCTTTTTGCGATCGTCGATCGTGGGGAATCGCGCCCTTCCCACCACCCGATCGATCTCCGCCTGAAGTTTCTCCTGAATTTCCGGATGCTTGATCAGGTAAACGAAGAGGAACGTGAAGCTGTGACCGAGGGTCACCGGAGCGGGGAACATGTAATCGATGATCGTAAAGACGAGCTGATCCTCTGAAAGAGATACAAAATTGTGAGTTTATTACATAAACAACTCGAAATACTTCACCTGTGAAAGAAGTGTTGGGTTTTCTGTTTGTCTTCAGGTAATTCATCTCGGAGAGGTAAACATCCACGAAGTCGCGGTGAAAACCCTCGATGTACGTTTCCTTATGTTCCTTGACTATTTTCTGAAAGTGGATAGCAATTCTAATGATAGTTTTAACATGATATTGTAAGTAATACTCTAGCGAATTTGATCAGGACCGCTTGTTCTCGAAAAGACGCGTTCCATCCAAAGTACTCGGGCGCCAGATGCCTCAACCAGGGTGCCACCGTTATGCAACACCCGGTGCTGTCGATGATCTTGAGGAATTTATCGGCAGCCCTTCCGACCATCCGCAGCTCCGCGTAATCGTCGAAATGCCTCGCCGAGAGGCTGTGATGAACACTGTTGAGAGCGGCCCCGTAAAACAAATCTGGAAGCTTCACTATACCCTGCTGCGTGCACATATCCTGCAAAAGCAATTCAAATTAAACTTCAAAGGATTACAAAATTACAGTTCACTCTCACCGCATCTTTCGGCTGCGGCTTCGACGTGCACAGCTCGATCATCCCTTTCACTTCGTCCGTGATGACCTGCTCGATGGTCGCATCGCGTCTCCCGAATCCGAAATCCCTCAAGTGTCGCAGCGAGAACCAGCGCTGGTCCTTCCAGTACTGCTCGTCGCTGAAGAAGATGCCCAGCTTCTTGCCGAGACCCCTGTTCCGGACGATCGGCCCATCCGGTCTTCCGCTGAACTCTTCGCGCGAGAGCACCTCCTTCAGCAGCTCGTACTTGTAGCAGGTGGCAGCGAGGAAGGGCCCGATGTAGAAGCCGACCACGTCCGTCTTGTACTTCTTTCCCAGGCCCACGAACGCCTTGTGCGGGTAAAAGTTCTCTTTTTTGATGAAGAAGTAACTTCCGAACGTCGGCAATTTCGGTGGACCTACGGCAAAAAATTAATACTTTTGTAACACACCTGTATTGAATTAATTGCGTATGTAATTAAATACTAAAACTCGCTGAAAATCGTTTGTTGACAACTTTGTTTATTATTAACAAAACGGAAGCGATTTTCAACGAAAACAAGTATGCTTTGCTAGCATGTGTAACAACTTGAAAGTTGTTCTGGTAAGTAATTAACAGGGAATTTTCGTATTTAATTAGTTTACTTTTTAAAGTTTAGTAAATGGAGGCGCCACAACATTACCCTTTGCACTCTTGGATCGAACATTGAACTTCACGAGTTCATGTCCTTTGGTAATCTTAACAATGCTTTTGATTTCAGCTGACTTTGAATGAATTCTCGTGTTAGTTTTGATCGTAATTTGATAAACTCTTAAAAAAGATTACGTTTTTTGTTTAGTTTTGCTGAAGAAGCGAATTTAGAGTTTACCTGGAGGGAAGTTCGGTGGTCTTGTGCTGTTGTCTTTGTAGATGTGGAAGAGCAGCAAACCGAGGGCGACGATGAAGAGCAGAGCGAACAGAATCATTGCAAGAAGTACCACACACCGTTTGACGAACACCGAATGCAAAACTGAGCTTTATAACTGCAGTTTCGCACGAAAATTGGAAAACACACTATGCGTTCATTATTCACGAAACAATGAAAGAATCGTTAGGTATTTATTGTATTTATACCAATTATAAGCATCCAATTTATGTAAGTGCCTCAAATGATAAGTTTACTAAATGAAGATAATGCAAGGAAAGTCTGAATCAAAATGAATTTCGTAAAAAAAGGCATGCCCGATAAACATAGAACCATAAAAGATTTTTGTTTGAAGAAGATTAAGTAATTCCAAAAAGAAAGTAATGAACTTGTTTTTGAACTTTGAAACGAATCAATAAAAATTTGTTGATCATCGATCATGTTGCTATTGAGAAAAACAAGTGACACTTGAAACAGCCGAATGTGTCGTTAAGGCAACGTTTGATGAGAGACGTGAAAAGTGTTGTTTTTTTTTTGTTTGTTAAGAAATAACAGTAAGAACGATGTTAGGTACAATAAATATGTTATTTATATTTTTAAAAAAGGAAAAAAATTAAAACATTTTCATAATATTTCACGTATTTTCGGTAAAGAAAAATACAGGGTCCGGTGAGTTTTCAGGGTCTCGGCTCTGCGTACATCCAGAAGTCGGGGAGAGAGATGTTTATGCCGAAGATGCGTTTGCTGAGGTCC
This sequence comes from Nicrophorus orbicollis, assembly GCA_018845635.1. Lineage (NCBI taxonomy): Eukaryota > Metazoa > Arthropoda > Insecta > Coleoptera > Silphidae > Nicrophorus > Nicrophorus orbicollis. The sequence goes on along the minus strand of JAFMTC010000828.1, from coordinate 2,638 downwards.
GGCTTCTGTTCGCCCTTGGGTGGAACGAAGGTGAAGCTCTGCAGGAGACACGAGAGGAAGAGGAACATCGTCTGCCTTGCGAAGGTCTCGCCGCCGCAAACCCTTTTACCTTCAATTCAGATTGTTGATTTCAATTGTTGCTAATTACTCTTTCGTGTGTTTAGCTATTGTTACCTGCACCGAAACCCAAAGTTTGATCTTTCCTCGACAGAGTTCCGTCCGATTCGATCCACCTGTCGGGGCGGAAGTTCTCCGGATCGCCCCACACCTTGGGGTCGTTGTGGGCGGAGTGCACGTTCGTCATGACGACGGTTCCCTTGGGAATGAAGTATCCCCCGAGGGTGGTGTCCGCCGTCGAAGTTCTCGTCAGACCCAGCGGATTGGCCGGTTCTTTTCTCAGGATTTCGCGAATCGTGGCCTCCGTGTAATGCATGCTGCGAACAGATCGGTGTTAGTTAGAGAATCGCGAGGAGTTCGCGCCAAGACGAAGTACTTTTTCCTGTCGTCCAAGCAGGGCAGTCTTCCTCTGCCCACGACCGAGTCCACTTCTTCCTGGATCTTCCTCTGGACTTCGGGGTAGTTGAGGAGGTAACCGAAGAGGAAATTGGTGGTGTGTCCCATGGCGATCGGCGCCGGGAACATGAAGTCCATCACGATGAAAGTCATCTGCTCGACTGCAAATTTCGCAACGTTTAAGTTTGTAAACTCACTACTAATTCAACAAGTTCCTGAACGCCAAAATGTTGAAGAAAAACAGACTTTTCTAATTACCATTGAAGGATGTGTTGAAGATGCCCTGCGACTCCTGCTTGTTGATCTCGCAAATGTAATCGTCGATGAAATCCCTGCGGTGGTCAGGATCGTAGGTGGCCATATGTTCTTTAACGATTTCCTGCAAAATCATCGACCATCGTCACTCTCTCTCGTTCAGCGTGTTTTCTGAAATCGTCTCACCTCGCAGTAGACGTACATCTTCCTGTTGTCCTCGACGGCCGAAGTGTAGCCGAAGAAAGTCGGTGCAATGTGCCTCAGCCAGGGAGTGATGGAGATGGCTCCGCCGAGGACGTCTCCGGCCCTCTGGAAACCGAGCGCCGCTCGGCTCAGATCCCTGCAGATCCTCAGGTCGTGCGACCTTCCGGACAAGAGATACCACATCAAGTTGTTGAAGTAGCCGTAGATGATGTCGGGCATCAGCACTTCTCCTTTAGCTCTGCAGATATCCTGCGGTTAAATGACAAAATTATCAATCGAAGATCCCAAAACTGTTGTTGTTTCTTTGGAAAGTCAGCGAAAATGTATAAATGATAGCAAGAAGCTGACCTTATCTTCTGGTCTTGGATCGCTCGACATCAGGTCCATCATGTGTCGGATCTGGTCGATGGTGAACTGCTCGAAGGTCTCCGATCTCCGGCCGAAGCCGTAATCCCTGAGGTGGCGCAGAGTGAAACGCCGCTGGTCCTGCCAGTACATGCCCTCCACGAAGAAGATGCCGATGCGCTTCCCGTTGCCGCGAGCTTGGGTCAGCACGGATTCCGCCTTTCCGTAGAACTCGTCCTTGGTGAGCAGCTCTCTGTTGAGCTCCGTCGAGAACGTGCAGACGGCCGGGGTGTCTCCCAGGTAAAACCCGAGGATGTCCGTCTTGTACTTCTTCGCCAGCCCGTCCAGAGCCCTGTGAGCGAACTGGAAGTTCTCCTTCAGCACGTACCAGTAGCTCCCGTAGACTGGCAACTTCGGAGGACCTAGATCGATCGGAACCGATTAATGCGTCTCATTCGATTGCCAAACGGAATCGGGTTTACCTGGTGGGAAGTTTTCCGGTCTGTCGCGGTTGATTTTGATCAGGTAAATGATTAGGAGGACCACCGAGGCGACGATTAGAGCCGGCAGCGAAATCATCTTGCAATTTGAATCACACACTTCCAAGAGACTTCGGATCGTTTTGTGCGGATCCGTCGTCCGATCTCCGAATTTATATCTCCGAGAGTAGCGGCGTCCCGAAATGCGATAACACGAACATCTAATTGTGCAATTAGCGAACTGTTTAATAAACCAAATGAATGGAACCAAAACAAGAAAAGAGTGACTCGATGTTCGTTTTTGGACCATGCCGAAAAGTTGCAAGTAACTGTAACACACGTATAAGCAGCAGCAATTACTCGGCGATATTCCCTCCTCCATCTCTCTCACTCACTCACTCTTCCTGATAACAGAACCACACCAGTGTTCTTGTCTCTATCCACAATTTGCGCATTCATTTGCGATTGCAACAGAATTAATTAATTGACGATTATTATGCAAATGTATGAAAATAATTGATGTTTAATCCAATTTGCGCTTAATAAAGATGCTTCTGATCTGTTTTGAAGCTGTGATTTCAATGATTGAGTTTGATGACTCGTCGAGTTTGTAATCTCAATTAATTTGTCGAAGCAATACCGTATGATTTATTATATGTTAATTTGTGTATTTTATATTCACAACTATTATCTTTTACAAATAATTCAACTAATTAGATTAATTAAGATAAAATCAATTAAATTAAAAGTCACTACTTTTTGGCTCGTTAATTTTTCATTTCCTCAACTTTGACACCGAATTTTAGCCAAACGGCTCTAGACACAGCAATAAATGAATAAGC
>JAFMTC010000827.1:130927-143366 GCA_018845635.1 Nicrophorus orbicollis | reverse complement strand
TTGGCCCGATTCGAAATAAATCTGTTTCAAGTGCTGGGTATACGTATTATAATTACCACCATTGGAAATCTAGTCCTTTTGTGACCAATTTAAATAATATAAATCTCGTTTTAAACTCACTTCTCATTCGGTCCCCTCGACAATCCCAAGGGTTGCGCGATTAAGTGGATAAAGTCTCTTTGTGTTCGATACACTATTAATATTTAATATTTTAAATATATTTCAGGATTAGGACCTTAAATGTGATGTTCGATAATGTCGAAATGCATATAAAGAAACAGGAAATTCAGTATAAAGGCTTCATATACCTGTGTATATTCAATTGTATAGTAGAATTTTTCACATACATGAATACTATTCAGAATAATAACTAAAATTGTTAATATTTACAACAGGTTTAATAACATTACATTTTCAAAGTTTTTTTAATTCAGTAATTTCACTTTACTAAATGTATCACTTATGTATCACATAGCATTTAAATGTTATAAAAATTGCATAAAAAGAAACAAAATGAACGAAAAACAAACATTTAAAACAAATTTGTGAATCATGTTTTAAAATTTTGTTTTGTTCAAATAAGATTTAGTTCATAAATAACATTTCCCAGCACTTGATTTTTTTTTTGTTATTGAATCATTGTGATAAGTTTCTGTATTTAATTTGTAACTTATTATTTCATTTGTTCTAATTTTCCAATGCGGAATATAATGATTCAGGACGTATTATACGAGGTACACAACTTTTTCATTTGGTTATTAATTGTTGATATTGTTAATATTATATGGGCGGTTGTTACGGTTATAAAACTTGTTTTTTATTGTTGTAAATTTGTTTAATTATTGTTATTAAATACAAATCTTTTGTTTTTGTCTGTTTGTGATTATTGTAATACTAGTTATTGTAATTATAATATAAGTCAACAATGCATGTAATTTTTTATTACTAATTTCTTTGTACTTAATTAATTATATAATTATAACATCGTACATTTATATTGTTATATTTTATATAATTGATTGCTACTTATAAATATAATAAATTAAAAAACAACTTTATTTCTACTTTTTTGTAGTTACTATTATTATACAAAAACATAATTAATTATAATTCAACTATTTTTATTCTATCCAAATAATTGATTCATGAATTCATATATAAGTCATAATAATGCTATAACTCCTACATAATACAATAGTTAATATACATTTTAAATAAATTTATGATAGGCAACTCTATATACATGCTTGCATATTTTAGATATGGTTAGTTTTATTTAAGTTCTTTTAAGAGTTTTAAGGTGGCAGCACTTCCTAGGCAAGTTGTTGTAAATTGACAATTTAAATACATGGCGTCGTTAGAAATATAATAACTAATAATTGTATTTAATTAACAGATTTCACGTTAAAACTAATTACAACACATTTCACAGTTATCAGTGTCCGTGGTTCCATTAGTGAGTATTATTATTTTGTGTTTATTTAACATAATAAAATAACATAATTGTCCAATAATTTACCATTAAAAATATGGTACAGTGAACATATAGTTTGTAATGTATTTCAATGTTTAATATGATTTATATTCATACACTTAAGAACGCTATTTCGGTTACTCATTATAGTTAATCAACGACCTGTTGTCAATTTACTTTGCCGGGTGATCTTTACAATGTACAAACGTCCACAATTAGTACAAACCATAGCCACTATGTGTTGTTTGATAATGATTTAAGTCAACAATTGTTATTCATCTAATTGTGTGATTTGTTTAGCGTTTTAGCTTTTTATGAAAAATATGTATTCCACTCTAAGATTTTACTTTATAATGTTATGAAATATTTATTTATTTAAACATTTTTCTTGATCCAGGTTGAGTGAATCTAAATAAAAATTAGACAAAAAACATAAAATTGAATTAGAATTATAAATGTAAATGAATATATTTGTATGCAGATCTGGAAGAGAATAATTAATTTTATATTGAAATTTCAGAACATAATGCCTCTTATTGGATTAAAAGTTCAAAAGCAATTCCGTTCATTAAGTTCGAGACAATTAATGGAAAAGGGTAATCAGAACTACAGTTGCGTTGCGGATAGGAGAAAGATAAATCGTAAACGTAAAGGATATGAAAACCAAATGAAATCGAATATACTAATAATGAAATTTCAATCTTCCAAGAAAGTAAGGAAATGGTTAGATGTAAATAGTAATTTACTCGAAGACAAAAGACCAATTAAAGGTGCATACGTAGATTCAGTACTGTTATCGCAAAGAAGGATCCAAGAAATCCAGTCGTTCCTCGACAAACCTCAAGATATTTGCAATGATACACCAGTTAGCGTTGAATTTCCCGATAATCCTCAAGATATTTGCCTTGATACACAAGTTAGCGTTGAGTTTAGTTCTAGCCAGGAGAGTAATAATATCGTTGAATCGAATAAAGCAGTTTCTATCTGTAATAACAATAAAGAACTGGAGGGAACTAAGACCAATGCAGTTATATCGAATATCGAAGAGTTGTTAGAATCAATCGCTTCAGATTCCATAGATTCAACTGTAAATAGCAAGAAAAGTATGAATCGAAAACAAATATCTCAGAATTCATTTGCTATTAATAATTTAAATGAGACACACTGTAATGATTCAAGGAGTAGCCAGACATGTGACGCTGAACTTCATAATTTTTTACAAGAAATTTGTACATTCAAGGGAGATGAAGACACTTCAAAATCAATTAATGACAACGCTTTGTTTTCCGTAACGAGTGTAAGACAAAATGTACCAAGTAATGACAACAAATCGGTAAATGAAGACACAAATAGCACCAAAAGTATAAAACGAAAAGAAATATCTCAGAATTTATTTGTTTTAAAAAATGTAAATGAGACACACTACGAAGATTCAACACGTAACCAAAAATGTGACGCTGAATTTGATAATTTTTTAAAAGAAATTTGTACATTGAAAGTAAATGAAAACACTGCAAGAAAAAATAATGACAACGCTTTATTTTCCTTATCAAAAACGAACGAAAGACAGAATGTAGCAAGTAATGAAAACAAATTGGTTAACATTTGTCATGGGAAGGAAAATGATAAATGCATCGAAACATCAGAAAATGTAAGTTTGAAAACTACAAAAAGTATTGATTACTTTGATAAATTATTAAACAATAATGATTACATTAAGGAAAATGAAAAATCAAGCGAATTAATACCGATATTAGACAATAGTGGAACACATTTAGAACATGATTTTATCAAGGGAAAACAAACTAATATTCAAGCCGGTTATCAATCTCTACAAATACATAAAAAATCTGAAGATATTATTAACGTTCCTACAACGTCGTACAAAGGAAATTCTGTTAATCAATTATTCGTGTTACAACCAGTTTCTCAAATTGCTCCAGATTTATTTTTCAGTGGAAAATATTCTGAAAATGATTTTGTCGAGAGAAAACAAACTGGTTTTAAATCTCCGAAAATACATAACAAATCTGAAGACTTTGTTAATGTTTCTAAAGAAAATTCTATTAATCAATTATTCGACTTAAAACCGGTTTCTCAAATTGCTCCAAATTTTTTTCAAAAGTCGTTACATAGTGTAACAAGAATTAGCAACAAGAACGAAGAAACAATATCTGTCAATAGTTTTCCAAGTACAATTAGAAGCATTGATTATTTTCGAAGTTCGCAAAAGTCTGATGAAAAATTGTTAAATGAAAATCATCCAATACAGATGGATTTAGGATTTTCAGATAAAAATAAAGATATGACTAATAAGAGTGTCAGTGGATATACCACTTTAAGCAAAAACGATTTTTTAGACAAAAAATGTGAAAGTTTATTTAGCGAATCCAGTAAAGCTTCCAATAATAATATTACAAAACGCTTACAATACGCTAATTCTGTTTCAAGTAGTAATTATTTTTTAGAGAAACCTAAAATTAAGAAGATTAAGAAAAGAAAATGCACCGACAAAGATAAGAGTAGTATGGTAGTTAAGGAACAAATAGATTGTGCACGATCAACAACAAGTAGCGATTATTTTTTAGAACCTACTGGAAAAAAGAAAATAATTAATATAGACAAACAATTGGAAAGTATGAAAATGTTTGATAAATCATATGATATTTGCAGCTTAAAAGATGATTATTCAATTAGAAATTCTCAAGAATTAGAGTATCTTAACAAGAAAGATATGTTAATCATGGATATGGATACATTACCTGATTTGAGTCAGAGTTCCGTTAATGATCATACGAAAGAAATACCTGATTACATAATTTCACCTATGTATACATTTTCTGAGAATTATGTAGATTTGAACGAAGCTTTCACAAACGTCGAAGTGTTTATTCTGAAAGTTAACGCTGAAATGGATCTTCAAGAAAACAAAGAAAGCCTTATAGATTACGTAAATAGTCAAATGTGCGATGTTAAGAAACATCGGATTACAAGTAAGAATAATTTTAATATCGATTTTGAAATTAGTGACAAAAAGTTACAAGTAAGCATTGACACTATGCTGTATGATCAGCACATGGTGTATCCTTCGTGCGATTTCATCGAATTCAAGGACAACACGAATCTAATTTTAAGGAAGATAATCAACATTTTCAGCGGTTTATGTAATAGGGTTTTGAACAACGAAAAACTTGACCTTGCCTGGCAAAAACCCGGAAATTGGAAGGATGTTAATTACTTAGACAAAATGTACGTATTAATAATTACTTTAAATACAATTACTTTTAATTGAGTATATTCAAATTCAGATTAACCTGCAAGAATAATGTATTGTCGTATACAAAACTTAACAATTTAAGGAGTAAGACTAGATTCAAAATTATGATATACGTGCTTAAGAAAATCTACAATTTGCTAGTGGTTGATTCTTACATCAACAAAAGGTTTGGTTACATTTATGTTTATGTATAACATAGATTAATTAATTAATTTTTAGAGAAATTTATTATCAAATTATAAACTATGTTGGCTCATCCATCCAAGTTTTCGATGCGATAGACACTGTAAGTGCTCTACTGAAAGAAGGAACTTATGATTTGAATATATTATCAACGAGCAAAGGATTGGCTTTTGGAAATTTAAAAATAATTATGAAAGATGGTGAAGTCATACAATATAATAAAAGAGGAGGTAAAATAAATCAAAAATAAACTAGTAATAACAATAAACTCTATTGAAGTTAGAGACTTTGATGATTGATCGAAATTTAAAAATGTTTTTGATTATTTTTAAGGAACTTTGATACCAAACCTAGTAAAGAAAATAAAGGAAATTGAAACATCGGCATTTTTCATATTGGTAGTAGAAAAGGATGCAGTTTTCCAGAAATTATCACAAGAAAATATTAGTCAGAAAATGGGAAGGCCTTTCATATTAATAACTGTGAGTTGATGTCAAATACTTATATATAATTTATTCAATTCTTAATTCCAGGGTAAAGGATATCCAGATTTTTCTACAAGACTGTTCTTGAAAATTCTTTGGAAATTATTGTCTATTCCTATATTTATTCTAACGGATTGCGATCCGCATGGAATCGAAATAATGCTGTGCTACAAATATGGATCATTGGTAACTAGAGTCATGTGTTAATGTAATATTTACCTTTCATTAATAAACTTTGCAGAGTTTACATTTGTTTGAGGAGTTGGCCATACCTAATGCCCGATGGCTAGGAGTGCATCCTTCGGAGTTGAACCTGTTGAATATAGCTTGCAAGAAGATGACGGCAAATGATATAAAAAAGATAAAGGCGATCTCGAAAAGGAGCTACATGCATTCGGAATCTCGGATCGGAAAGGAACTGCAGATTCTGCTGAAGAAACGCCAAAAGGCCGAAATCGAGGGTTTGATTAAGAGCAACAACTTTTTAAGTAACTTTTATCTGCCCAACAAGTTATATACAAAGGATTTCATGTAATTAATAAATGATTATTCGTGGATTAAAACAGAACGTAAGTTAATTATTGTTAAATCCGTCGTCCGGATCAACGTTGTACAATTGCATCAGAGTGGTAACATCCAGTTGATAAATAGTTTTCTCCGCGCCATTCATTTCCAAATTGTCAATTTCCTTTGTAATTTTGTTTTCGAGATCCGCCAGCAGTTTTTCATCCGCGTTCAAATGCGGCCTCTCGCTGCATTCGTCGATCGATGTGAACGGACTTGTTCTCTTCAGGAGGAACGTACTCTCATTAGAATTAACATCCCGTACGCAAACTGTGCTACTTTTACAATTTTCAGCATGTTTGTAATAAGTGTTAACCTCGAGGTTGTTTTGAAGGAGCCCGAAGTCTCCGCAGGAATCGGCTTCGAAATTTCTCACCGGCTGAATCGTCTCAATCGAATTATGTCTGCTGTCGCGAAACTTCTCCAACTTTCGGTTGTCGCTCAGATTCGTCTCTGACATAGTTAAGTCTATGACGCTTTCCGCGTTTGGTAGTGTTTTGTAAGGGAAGATCGTTCCCACGTATATCACGGAACCCTTGGATTTGACACCTTTCAGTAGCATTTTATCTTCCGCCTTCAATTTCCGAGAAATGCGCTTTGTCTTCGCGAAAAGTTGCTTCTTTAGGCGTGTTCTCGGAGAAGCATTATTATATATGCTGTTTTGCTTCAATCTCGCTGAAGTTCTCCTAAGTTTCTAAAATGTTATTCATGTTATTTCTTGGGCTTAATTTACTGGTTACCACTTACCGTTGCATTCATACTAATTAAACCAATTGCAATTAGCCACTTATATTATTGTTTTTCGAAAACTACCAGAATCACCAGAAATTTTGGATTCTCTTTCAATTAATTAATTATACGTTACAGAATGCTACTTGATTTATTAACATTACGTCATTATTGCCAAAACTATGAAAAGAAAAGAAGTTAATTTCGTTACAATATGTTACTTAACTGAATTATGTTATTTGTAATACTATTTACAAACTATTTTCTATAGATAAGAGACTAATATTTCTCTTAATTATAAGTTATAGAATGCTACTTGATTTATTAATATAACATTATGTTATTATTGTGAAGAAGATTTAAACGAATAAAGTTTTGTGTTGTTTATGATACTATTTATGACAGATAGTACATAAACACAAGAAAATAATATTTTTTTTAGAAAAGCAGATGCTTCAGGTTTAATAAAATCACACACAGATGAGAAATAATTAATAATATTTATTATAACGATTTATTACAAACATGGTTTGCGATTCATAATATCCTCATGTTTCCTTTTTGTTGTTAATATAATACAAAAACGAAAACATTCAACATTTCTTTATTTCAATTATCATTATGTTTTATCCCCTTGTATTCTAACATTGCGGTTCTATATCAAACAACGGAATTAACACAAACGCAAATATAAAAATTGGAATTTAATAATTTTATCCTTGGTGTTCTGCACATTATTCCTTACTCAACATACATGTGTACAACAATTATGTTAGGCTACACGTAATCGTCTTTTACACAGTGTTTACTCATTTTTACTCGTTTGATTTCGCAACACAATTGACACTTAAATTTTGAATCGATCAAATGTAACAATTAGGCGAGTTTTTTCTTTCCAGTTACATTTCCTTCTACTTTCCCCTTTTTTCTTTAATTATTCTTTTTTTTTATTGTTGTAGAATTTAGAAAATGAGATGCCTTTATTTCCAGAAAGTTAGGAACATCAGAAGGTTGTTTTTTTTCAATTTGTTTTATTTATTTTCTTCTTTTATTGACAGTATTTAGGTTTACACATTCTTTCCGTTTTCCGTAATTTTACGTAAATAAATAATATTCTTTTAGCCTAATGTTATAATAAGCCTTGGTTCATAATCTATTAGGATGATTAAAAAATTCGTTCGATAATTCGCCGTTATAAAAGTCTCTATTAAAAATGTTTTATATGTGTATATTCCTTCATTATTTTTTGATTAATGTTTGAACCAGGTTTTGAAGTCACAAATTAATATATAATCAATGAGTTGTTGGTTGGTAGTCAAAACAAAACGTTTTCGCTTCATGGATTATGAACCAATTTTCAGATTGTCTTTGCGTTTGCTGACTTTTTATTAATTTCATTAAAAAGCACAGCAACTAGTTGATCATCTAATAGCATTTTTTTTTTATTAATTTACCTTTTTTATTCGTTTTTTGGTTTCATTCTTTAATATTTTCTTTTACTCTAGATATTATTATTTTTTTTCGCTTCGTTTGTCTTTTAATATTCACATTTCACAACCATTTTAGTGATTAGTTGTATAAGATTTCTCTTCTCGAAAGCTATCATAATAATAATAAAGATAAATTTACATCAATTTAAGCCATAAATGATTTGATTCACATTTTTGTTTATTTATAATCTCACACAAATAGATAATTGACTTTTTTGTTTTTTTCTTCATTTCATCTTCATTTTTTTTTGTTAATTTTCACATACTCTTGTTTCCACTCACATAGATAGAAGAGAAAGTTGTGGTAAAGATAATTAGCAAAACAAGATAATAAAAACATGTTAGGAAACTGAGCTCACGATCGCAGCTATGAAGTAAGTCGAAAGTTAGTCTTTTTTTGTTTTTCATTTATACATACCATTCTTTCTATTGCTTAGTCGTAATTTAGTTTTCTTCAAGTGAAATCAGGAAGAAGGATATCAATCCGTAACAATCTTATGTATTTTTCGTAAAACATCAACATTTCAAAAATAAAATCATATTTTCTTTTAAATTAGAATTTGTATGTACATTTTGATTTTTGGAAGACTTTCGGTATTCATGTTTCACCTCGCTTTTATCTTTTAGTTTTTACATCATTTTAAATTAAATACTTGAATATTCATTTTATTGCGAATCAACAGTTTTTTTTTTGCAAACTGCAGGCATCTTCAAAGCCCTGAGATACTTTTGATTTACTTTTATTGTGGTTTTTCTTTAAGTTATATAAGATGTGCATCATTGAAAGTCCTTGCGATTTAAGCTCAGTTTCCCGAATAAATGTAGAACCAAATGAAACGATCGCAACCCGTGCGCTTAATAATAGATTATATAATATAAAGATTTGAAAGATACTAGTATTAAATTTAACATTCTAAAACTTCTCATTATTTTTTGGTTTAATTTGTTTTTTTTATATTCCATATATATATAAAATTTTATTCCAGTTTATTTTGTTCATATAGTAACAACGGAAAAAATTCCTTTTAGTTCTTTTAAATTCATCTACACTTATGAAAACACACTATAACATATTGCGCTGATATATAAACAAGTGATTCATATTTTGTTTTTTTTAGTTCTTTTTAAATTTGTTGTTAGTTTAATGTTAAATCGTTCCCTGCATGTTGTTGTTTTTTTTTTGTTAATTATTAACGTCACTAATATAAAACTTGAAAAATAAATTATAAATTAAAGTAAAATGTTCATCTTTTCCACGACGATGAAAAACGGCCGTCCAAATATTATGACATGAATACCAAAATGAAAATTATTCGTTTTTTGTTGTTGTTGTTGTTGTAAAGATATGCAAGCACTTTAATTATTGGGTCTTTGGGGTAAAAAAACGGAGTCACTTTGGTTTTGTTCTCGTGGTTGCTTCTCTATCTAATATTTGTAGCTACTGAGATAGGTTTGTGTTGATTAGCAACCTGGTAATCGTTCACTAACTTGGATACTACCGCGCAGATCAGAAAGTTTCAGGTATCTGGAGGTGTTTTCGGATCGTCCGTATCTAAACTAAGGCACTCCTGGAAATAGTCTTCCATCGAGCGATAGGCATGCTCTATGACTCCCTGCAGTTCATGCCCTTCATCTGCATAGCTCTACGAAAATATATAAATCCTATGAGTCCACTTGTTGGCTAAACTAAGACGTCTAAAATGTGCGCATTGCGTGTATGGTACTTTACCTGGTATCTGAACAAAACACCGGCTTGTGTTAGAGCTTGTGCTAAAGCAACCCCGTGTTGATAAGGGGCTGTTATGTCGGCCAAACCATGAAGTATGTAAAGTGAACTTGATGGTATCTGACGAGCCCTTTGCGTCGCGTCGGCTTCCACGTACCCTTTATAATTATCCGTGGGCAGCCCCAATATCCTTTCCGTGAAGGCCGAATCTGTTGGAAATTTGCAGCTTATGTAAACGTGTTTCAGAATAGTTTGGATGGTGAATGCGTACTGTAGTAGAGCCAATCGGTGATGGGGCTGACTGCGACTCCGCACTTGAATACTTTCTGTTGTGAGCCCAGAACCATGGCAGTTACGTAACCGCCGTAGCCCCATCCCCAGACGCCGACTCTCGTCTCGTCGAGGTATGTAAGCGTATTAAGTAAATGTTTAACGACTGCTATTTGATCTTGAACTTCAACGCCGCCGAGGTGGTGATATAGCGCACGATTGCTCTGTCCACTTGAACCGCGGACGTCTAACCGAACGTAAACCACATCGCAGTGACTGGACATGTACGTGCCCCAATCAATTTTAAATTCTTCTGTTACAGCTTTGCTTCCTGGTCGACCGTTCCTGTAAATATCCCATGTAAATACTATGCATATTCAGCAGTGAAATTATCCTTACACTTCGACCAGGACAGGATAGGCAGCATCTCGTAATTCTTCTCTCCAACTAGGGGGTAGAAGCAGTTGCACTTGGGCTCTGCTCCCTTGGGATAAAGGCACCTCAAAAGACCGTTGCTTCGGTAAAGCAAGTTGTCCGAGAATCGGACTCTGTTTCGGTCTGTCATCGTAAAGTATTTTTAATAACTTATGCGTCGTTGACGAGTGTACGCCCGCCAATGGAAGACCTGGCCCTTCACATTGAAGGACGTAATAACGTACTAACGTTTGATCGTTCGTGGGACTTATCTATAAAACAATAATGAAAATTCCCATTTAATAATGACAGATTGTTCAATTTAAATAATTTTCAGCCGCTTACCAAAGCGTTGAAATGAGTGCAGTTACTGTAATAATATCTGCTGCTCCAGAGGACTTCTCCTAGATCACACGTGATGCATTGGGGTTCAACGCGCCTGGGGTCATCAGTTGACGGGTCACGCACTACATAAAGGTGCCTTTGACCCGGCTTGTGTTCTTGAGAGGCGAGATAATAGCTAGTAGCATAAAACATAAAGATGCATGAAAAGGGCAGCAAAGATAATTGTTAGTTTATATTTTACATAAGGTGATTGTTGGAGTCCCAGGAAAGGATCTTATTGACTTCGTAACGTCCGTGACTGATGACTGCTATGCGTTGTTGCGTGAGTGTGACATGCTTGATGTGGGTATAAGTGTCAGTACTTCCTTCTTGCACCGTCGCCAGTAGCAGGAAGCTGTCTCCATCCGGGGAAAAGACAGGATGCTCCTGGATGTCGAGCCAAGCGTCTTCCGTAGCTCTTTCAGCGTGCGTCTACACAATACGACACTAATAACCCATTCCCATCATACATTTAAAAGCCCTTATTTATTACTTAATTTGGCTTCATAAAGTACATTTAGTTGTAAAACTGAATACGCATAAATATATTAATTTGTTAACGGAAAAGTATATAATCTGTAAAATGGATCAACCGTAAAATATATCTTCTTTTCATTTGTACAGTTCATCAAATTACATAGAGTATAACACATAATGTATAGGCATTCTACATAATTTCCTGGATTATATACATTACCGCTAACATATATCAAGAGTTGAGAGAGTCTTCACTCTAATTGGGAACTTTCCTTTAATTCGCAAGGTGTGTTAACTTGATTTATATATGATAACCAAAACAATCAGTTCCATTCTACCTAGTTCTAGCTTAATTGAAACTTTGGAAGTTTGTTTTCGGTTCGGTTAAGTGCATATAAAATGATTTGATCAATACGCGGATTTGAAAGCAGACGTTGATAGATCGAACGCGAAAACAAATTTCCATTCATATTTTCTTGGCAGGAAACAAAATGATCCCCTGGAATTAACAGAACCCAAATCGAAGAAGGGAAAAAATCAATTCGGTTGGGGGGGGGGAGGGCGAGATTACAGAAGACGGTTTCGGTTTATGTCATGAGATTAATTTAGCAAGTTCTTGGTCCGGTGTATTAGCGATCGGGTTTTGCTGGATTATTTGAGCGATCTGTAAATGGAAGATGATTGATGTGCAAACTGACCTCTATACATGTCCAGTTCGGGGCCAAACATGCTGACACAATGCTGAGGTTTTGTGCGCGGTTCATCCACACGGCCGAAACTTGCGTGTTATTTTGTCCTATCCAATCCGCAGATGTCAAATAATAATCTCTGGAACAATAGCAGAGTACGGCCACTATTAATTATATTGGCTAACGTTAATCCATCGCTATACACGCTCGCATGTTCTAAACTACAGCTTTAGTTCGGTAAAAATTCTTATATTATTAAGACCATATATTATTATAC
>JAFMTC010000827.1:112300-130842 GCA_018845635.1 Nicrophorus orbicollis | reverse complement strand
ACTATATATTATTATACTTTACTTATTAATCAAATGAAACTTACTGCCCGACCAGAGCTTTCGGTGGTAGAACTTCGTACTGTTGTAAGTCGGTCAAGTTGGTGATGTCCAGGACCCAAAGTTGTACACGAGGATTCGGAGTTCCTGGCTGCAATTAGAGCGGCATAATTTAATGTAAAGGAATTGCTACGAGGAATAAGCCGGAAAATGAATGCAACACCAATTGCCTATTTGAGGGAAAAGGTCCAAGCGATAAATCATAATGAGGATAGCGTACGTAAAAAGGTGAAGGATACACGTCTCAATCAATACACTTTCGCACCCGCAATTTGTGAAAACGCTTTTTACTCGACATTACACAATACAATCAGCGCTCACTTAACATAAATCCTTTATACGTACGTCCAATAATACGTACTTTAATCAATATCCAAAAGAACGAACATTGATGTCAATCGTGTCACATCTTTTCAAGTAAGATAGAGAACTTATTATTTTCAATAATACAATTCTCAAGAACAAATACGTAACGTTCAAATCTGACTGTAATAATATTGAAATATGTATTTTATTTGATAGATGAGTACAAGAATTTCCTACATCCAAATGTAAAGCGTACGTTCGAGAGAACGTTACACGAGTATACCACAAATCATGAATGCATGGGAACTTTCAGTTTGATTATCAAACATTTACTGCGGTAAATTTGTGTTCGATTGTAATGAATTATCAAATTTGTTGTTTGACTATAATATATCAGTATAAACAGTTAAATAAACAATTCAATTATATTCATTATAAATTGTTTACCTAACGAATAATATATTATATGTGCAAGGTGAATCAAATATCTTTACAGCAGACTATACTGAAAACAACTATGATTAAATGTATTCAGTCTCATTTGAATATATCGAGTGGCTGAAAAATAGATACTACCTACTCATTCGCAATTGAAATTCAAAGTATGAGATTCCGTCTCAGTTGAAAAATCAACAAACAACAAACAGCAGCCCAGCATTTCGCATCAGCGGGTTTTCCTTTCTTTTATTGCTTTCCACGTTTCCAGTCACGGCTCAAATTGTGAAACATTCTATACTGACATGGGCAATTATTAAAACTGCTAGTCTCACAGTGCAATATGTACATTTCTTGTCACTACGAAATGTTAATAATTTTAATGCTCTGCTTTAAAAAATATTTTTTTGTTTTGTTATATTTTTAGTAATTACTTTTAGGTATTTCAAAGTTAACATAAATAAATACATTAACTAACTATATATTTGTATATTACTACTTAATTAAATTAGATTTTAATTAATATTCTTACTAATGAAGTATTTTTTCAATTTCGATTAATTCATATAGAAAAACAAAGATTTATATATTATTATATGAAATTACAATATAGCTTATTGAAAAACGTCTACTTTCAGTAATTTGAATAATAAGTTTTTTTATTGAAAGCTGAAAATATCTTCGATAATCATATAGTAATTCAATTTATTGACGTCTAAATGAGCCTGGATATGTTCATGTTTTATGTATATTTTTCATCAAACAAGATATATCGACCTAATATCAAAATGTTTATGTAAAATGTAGTACGTCATTTGCATGTAACCTTTGCTATTTCTCGCAACTTTAATAGGCGTTCATTACTTTCCTAATGATTTCTGCAATTACCTGCTTATGGTGTAATGGTTGGATATGATGCAGAGTGTATACTTCTACGAACGCGTTTAAATTGAGATACATAATTTGCAACAGTGTAGCATTTCATTATGAAAATTCATCAATATTAGCAAAAAATTTGAGGTTTTCTCCTTTTGCATATAAATGGGTTCATAACTTTATGAAATAATTGTGTATAATTATATATTTGAAATTAAATAACATAATTTAAGGTCTCATGAAAATCTATTATAAATTAATGGTTTAGTTAACATATATAAAACAAATTTTGAACATAATTTGATAAAATAATGGCTGATGATTAATTGATGATGTACTTTAAGATCTAATAATTGAAAATGAAACTTACCGTAGGATATCTAATGGTTCTAGTTGATGGAAATGTGGTGGGTTTGTGTGCAGCCCCACCAGCTGCAAGCACGTTGGTAGTAGCAAACCATGGAAAGGATAGAAGACCCACGTTACTATCGTTAAACGTGGCATACATTATATGAGTACCATCGTGCGACGGCCATAGAGCATTCGGAGTTTTCATAACATCTTCTGTAAGCAGAAAAGAGAATAGCATCGAACATCAAGAGGATTACGAGCATCGTCCGCATCAATACCTTGATATAGCCAGTCCGGTATTCCGTTGAACACTACGTCTGGTTCACCTGTGAACGTTAGCCTAGAATCGGTTTCGTCCCACGGGGATTGCCTTACGTAAATGTCGTTTTTGAAAATAATTAACATTTTGTGTGTGTCTCCCAACCAGCTGGCATGTTGCAGCCTCTGCCTTTGGGCTTTCGATGATTCCGCCAACCGTACGGGTATGTGATGACTGAAAATCATGCAACAACGGAAGATATTTACTTTCAGGTCGATGATTAATCTTTAGCGAGAAGCCTCGGTTTCATTTGAAAAGACAACGGAGCGAGTTTATGAATCTCGCATTTAGAATAACTTTTTTCAGGTCACGATTATTGTGCACTTGGAGAATAGCGAACATGTTCATCTAGAAATACGAACACTGCAGATTAAAAAAAAATATAGAGCACAAAAGCAACACCTACACACGAAACTAAGATTCATCAGTAAGAGTAAACTATAATGAAAATGTAAACAAAGAAAATGCTCCATCCACGATTCAATTTTACTCAATTACATGAATAATAAACTCGTAAAACCAATTTAAAATGAAACGCACAAAGTTTATTGATAGCATAAAATGTATATAAATATATTTTTATTGTACTTTCTATTTTCGGAGTATGAAACGAAAATGCATGGAAATGGTAAAGAAAACTGTTTATTTAACATCATTTGCATTTCCCATTTTTTTATGTTTTCGTTGGAGGCGAGAGCTCGGCAATTTCCAGCATTGTAATTTATTTCTGCATGCAAAGAAAATAAGGAAAATTCTAGGTGCACTACTCACTCGTTACTGACGTCATAGATGGTGTAATGTGCTGTAAAGGATTGTCTGAATACCTACAAATATTAATACATTTCATTAGTATTTCTATTGGAATTCAAATACATATTCTTTAACAAATTTGTATTCGTAATTCTCTTCGTTATAAACATGCAAATACTGTTGTCACGTGTATTTAAACACAATTTTATTCTAAGTCTAGTATTTGAAACACTATTGCATTTGTCAATTGAAATTTTCTAATTAACATTATTTAATAAATAAGAATTAATTAAAATTTTTAATAATCTATACTAAAACTGAAATTGTTCCACAAAATATTTTGATATAATCACTTAGTAAGTGAAAATTTATACTCTGCAAAATTTTAACGAATAAAAAGAAATAAAATGGTCTGTAACTGTAATATTTTCATAATAATGTAGGACCTTAAGTATTTATTTATTTATTCATTCTAGTTTAAACGTTCACAATCTTAAAATGTATGAAAAATGTATATTAATATGATGAATAAATGATTTGATGTAAAGGATGTGAATGGATGTAAAAGGTGGAAGTATGTAAAAATATTCTCAAAAATGGAATGGAGACTCCCTGTTTGAGCAGACATTTTGCATTCACATCACGATGGTCGTTACAGGAAGACATTTCTGGCTGGTAACCCGTAATCCATAGTTCAGCCAGAAGATCTTCCTCGCTTGATAGTTTCGTAAAAATAATTTAGTCATGAAATGCATGAAGCCTGCATAACAGAATATACTTTATTCGAAAGTTTTCACAGCCAAGATTCATGTTTTCAAACTAATATTAACACATTACATATTTGAAACTCCAGATTGTAANTAATATTAACACATTACTTATTTGAAACTCCAGATTGTAAACTATGGTTATTGTTATGATAATTAACATTTTCAAAGTATTTGATAGAATACAAATTAATTATTCTCAGAAAATTACATGCTTTAGGACTTTTACTAGAAAAAATAACAAATAATAACGAAATATCTTTGTTATAAACAACTAGGCTTTAACATTAATTATTAAGGAATATCAAAAGCGCCTCCTTTATAAGATTATCAAAAACTGGTGATTCAATCCCAATTTGCACAAAGTATACAGATATTTACCAGAGAAATTTTATGATGACATGACCTACATGAAGTACGGAGAGTGGAAAATAAGAGGAAATATTTATCACAAATAACATTTGTACTCTCATTTTAACTCAATATCACCGTGGAATTGAAGTGGACTCAGAAGCTTAAAGAAATTGTTCAAAAATTGATAAAAAGAAATACAGTCCAATCTATCTACAATCAATTATATTAAAGCTTAAAAATGTACTGACGTGAATGGACTTATTCTTCAAGAAATCAATATAAAAGCGTAGTTTCAAAGTAACATAAATTCATGTATCAATCATAAAAATATATTTTTAGAGGCAGCATTCACATAATAACAATATTTATTGCAATAAAATTACAAAAAACAATATAAATATACAAATAAATTAATTAAAACTCCCTTACTGCAAAATGGCTTTGCTACTGCCCTAATTCAAATATTATTTGATTTATTTTTGTCATTTTATTGATAATAGTTAGCAATATAACTTTGAATTAGATTTAGAGAAAAATATTGTAGTTGGTCACATTTGTAACTATTAAAAGTTGTTGTTATTATCAATTCTTACAAACTTAAATGTTATGGGTTAGAAAGACAAAGGTCTGTAAATATTCTGGTTATATTAAAATCACTCAAAATGCACATTTTTGTAAATCAATATTATATAAATATTAATTGAATTGTTTGCGGTAACAGTTATGATTTTAATTATTTCAATATTTTGAATATCAATTTCATGAATAAAAGAACCCTTATTTACATACATTGTACGAACACCCCTCGTTATATATTTGCAGCACACTAATTTGAGATAATGTTGGTTATTACCATAATTGAAATGGTTCCATTCATGTCCAATGTTATTTGATTCACAAGCAATTTGCATTTATTAATTGACACAGCATATATGATATTTGAGCGAAAGCTATTATTTCTCACGAACGTATGCTTATATTGAATCACCACATGCGAAGCTCATTTGCGGTATATTGTTTTCGTAATTTCTTCTTACGTAAGAATAATATATCAAAAAAAAACCTATATTATCTTTTAATTAAAACATTTTAATTAATTTCTCACAGAATTTTTGTAATTTTCGTTTTCCCTTGGGAATAACGAATCTAAAACATAATTTGAATTTATCATTACATATAATTGTATAAATGGAAATATTTGTTTATCATTTCTCAAATCTGTTTCTCCAAAATCAAATTAACTTATTTCTTAAATTGATATTAGAATTTTAAGTTTTAGCAATGGGATAAAAGAACAAGATGAAAAGAAGAAGTTGAACAATTGGTAATCCAATTCATTCATAATTATTAATTTATGAGAGGAATTTAATTAATAGGTGGCAATTTGTAAAAACAATACTTGTCTTCGTTGATTCCACTTTACAAGGACAGAACAAGAAGATAATCCACAATGTCCAGAGACGTTTAATCCTTTAAACATAAAAAAATGTAAATTTTAAACTCAGATTCATGTCATGCGGACATCACACACAAAAAACGTCAAAGTTTACGTCTATTAAAAGCTGATTTTGCATACATGTGTTACATCATGGCATTACTCAATCACACAATGCAACTATTCATTTCCATAGATCGATAGATTTTATTTCGTGTTCTGGATATGCTTGAAATAGGGGGTGCAACACGTGCGTGACTGCAGGTCATTCTGCAATATGCTGCTGCAATAAAATCGGAACATGTGTACATTTTGTTTATAAAAAAAGGGGTGAGAATTAAAAATCCGATATATTTAGAACGTTAATTTAGATCGATCGGTTAACACCGAGCTTGTAGAAAGGTTAAGGTGTCAAACGATCTAATCTCGTCTGGACCGCAGACGTATTTGTTATAGTAATCGTGTAAAAAAGTGAGCTATGAATAAAAGCGATCTCTATTGAAACCCAAAGCATTTCCATTATTAATGAATTATTTCTTCGAGACGGAAAACTTTTTCTCGCTTGCTTCGACCAAAAGACGAGACTCGCATCTAGCAGTGAGTATGCAAGTATAAGAGACTTCGACCATTTTTCCCCCTGCCCTTTTATATTCAGTAAAATATACGACAAATTTTTATATCAAAGTCATAAATTCGAATGAGAGGAAAATCGATAATTTAGTTTTTATTACGGCATGGAATTCCGTATAAAAATACCTTTAAAAAGGGAGCAACGTTTTCCATTCCGGAAATAGCCTCTAAAGGTACCAGTCATGTTATATCATCATTGCTTAGTTATTATTAGTATGAATTTAAAAAAAAGTTTAACAATAGAATCTAAATGTTAAGTTTACGTATTTCTTTTTAATATTTTGATTTTTAAATTAACATATTAATATTGCAACAGCAATGATAAGAAACTCAATCTTTTATGGCAAAAAAGTAGAAATACAGAAGAAAAATAAAATAAAATACTATTGTTACAAAGGGTTTTAAAACATTAGTCTTTCTGTACTAAATTTTTATTTGAACTATATTTGTATCTTCTATAAAAGTTTTGATTTGTCGAACTAATAACTCAAAGCGATACCTCGCATAGTACGGTTAATTTTATCCGACAATATGACAGACTAATTGAGATAATGTAATAAACAAACTGCAAATAAAAAGATAAAGCTAATTCTGGAGAATTTATTTGAATTTTGTCAATGAAAGGTTGGTTTCTTTTGAAATTTACAAACAGGACTATAATGAATCTGAATTGTTTGAAGCTGCACTATGCGAAGTGGCTTTACTATTAATATACATCACTATAATAATGAATATAATTATTATATTAAATTTAATATTGGATTTAATATAATAGAAATGTAAATAGAAATGTTAATTTAAGTCAGGGGTCTGCAGACAAGGGTTTTCTTGTTGAAAATTTAAATTCTTAGTATTTCGGAACTTATTTTCACGAATCTTGTTAAACTAGCTAAGTGAAGCGTTCAAGTTTGTGGGTGGTACCCGACCGATTTCAGTAATCGTTTTCCTATCAGCATGCTATGGTTTTTCATGCTGTGACATTATTATGTAATAATAGTGTGTCTTTTTATAATTTATGAAATATTGGTAGTCGTACCTCATATAATCCCACACCTGATTTAGTTTAAAATTAATTAAAAACATTGTTTTTTTTTATCAATATCTTCAATAGTCCTATACTTATCGAACTTGATTTTAAATATACTTTAAAAAATTAATGATTAGTGAGATATTTTGATAAACAATAGTTGATTTATGTATATAAAATGTATGCATGAAATATTGTAAACTAAATCTGATTAATTTTCAAAGTAATTATTTATAATGTTTTATTGATTTATAATTATTTGTAATGTTCTTTCATGAAATGTGGTTACTAAAAGTAGCTTAACTGGTCATTCGTACTGTATTGACTACTTATAAATACTTATATAATATTAATTAAAAATTGTACATTTTAAATGGAAAATACTGTTTAATACAAATACTGATAGTAAAACGGAAATGAAATATAAGGATACTACTTCAATAATTTGATTAGATAACTTTGCTATGAATATTTAACTGATTGTATCGTCAATATGATTGTATTTATTTTACACTGGAAGTTATATTTAAAAATGTAGATTTCAATGTATATTCACTTTGTTTTTACGTTTTTTTTTTCATGGTGGTGAATTGCACAGACCACCCCGTGTCCGACCCGTTTTCGCACAGATAAGGGAGCTTATACCTCTATCATGTCATAAATAAAAGTAAATAAAAAGATTCGGAGCACAATAAAGGTCCGTAACGTTAGTCCCTTATCAATATATGTTGGCTGAACTGTAAGGTAGGAACCTTATCAGGTTGAACACTTTGAGCGTTGCTCACAGTCCTCGTAAAACAATGCGAATAAATAAATGGACGTAATCAGGTCAAAGGCATATCGCCCGAGTGCAAGAGTGCTATTTTACGATTCCTGCAAATGTCAAGGTTCGCGTTTTATGTGATTTCTGCACGGCAATCGGTCAGCTCGCCGGAAAATTGCACCGAGAAAGTGTTTCCCTAATTCGAATGATTTTCCTGTGACGAGTCGGAATATTACTGAATCCGTAATGAAATCGCGCAGCCAATATGCACTGTCGCCGTTGCAATTTCCAATTTCCATCAACACGCTGATGTGTGATGATATATATTATATAAGATACATACGTGTTTGTATGTACAACGTAATCTGCCTTATGGATTATGATTGGGTCGGAGGAAGTGCAGACCTGCAGCGGTTGTTCCGGTCCGTAGCAATGCACGATGCCAAAATGCATGTACACATCGAAGTACGTAGGTAAATGGGGATGGCTTCCATAAATTCACCGGATAATGGCTGCAAACCTTTTTCAAAGGACCACATTAAAAACGCGCCTCGCAGTACGTATGCACGCTCTTTGCGAAATTAAAATAAAACCAGGAGAATTGAACTATCCGCCTGGCAAAGGAACCGAACGGCAATCAATTGTGTCTTCGCCGAATACGTGCAGAAAGAATGGCATCATGCCAAAAATCGGTTGGAAACCACGCGCCGGTTGGTCTCCTGCCCACTAGACCGATTACTCTTAGAAGCACCACATTTTTACCATAAAAACACAAACCGAAAAACCTCTATGCGCATCTATCTTCATAATCGCGTTATAATCTAAGCTACATCGCTATTCCGTTAAGAACCTTTGGTCCTTAGAAGAAGTACCTTGTTTTTATACTTCTCTCTCAGTTTTCATTTGCTCTCAAAAATTGTAACGTCGATATTGTGACCCTTATTTATAGGTCAATAACCTTCTCTTTTACATTTGCATCAGATAATTGCAAACATTATGAATCTGTTTATAAAAACATTTGGTCCTCAGAAAACGTACTTTGTTTTTATACTTCTCTCAGTTTCACCTCATTTCACGATTCCCATTGATAGCTCAATAACCTCCTATTTTGTTTTTGGAACAAATATTTTTATATTATTCCTCATATTCTAAGAGAAAGTCTAAACAATAATATTTTGTATTTCATCATTTTATTGTTTATATTTTAGTAGTTGTTGTTTCAATAAATGCAATAAAACTACTTAAACTAATCAATCAATTTATAACATTAAATCGTTTTGAATTAATCATAGACTTTTTGTTTAATTAATTTAATAAATCATAGTGAAGATATTTATTAAACATTAATACACTAAAATTATTGTTAACAGCAACACATTTAATGTATTAACAGAAAATAAATGCATGACAACAGAAAAAGGATAATAGACATGTCGATCCACATGTTCCACTAACGATTATTGCCGTCCGCTTTTTCAGTCTCTTCAATATATGGAGATTTGCCATGTACATATTGCCTGTCACTTTACGTTTTACCCTCCGCAATAACCAGTGAAAATAATAGTCATCTAGTATTACAAACTCGAAAGCCTCATTCTAAAAATTTAATATTTGCCCTTTATGATTCTATAACCTTCTTCTATCATTTATATGATTCACATTAAATAATACATATAACTATTTAATGTTAATGAATATAGATATTAAGAAAGAAAGTAAAAATATGCTGGAAAAATAATAAAATTTTGATTTTTTTATGATATAAAATAACATAATAATGACAATTATATGTATAGATTGGAAATTTTGTCCTTCGTTAGTCAATAACAATCATTTAACAAAAAATAAGGAATAACAGTAACTTATGATACTAAAAATCTTTATTAGCTACTAAAAAGGGACCAAAGTATCTCAGTCTTTCCTAAGTACTATTATATAATTAAATATATTTATAGTCCACAAATTAGGCCAAATGGATATTAACCTATCATTTCACCCTAATAACTTTAATTATTATTAATAAAATATATGAAATTAGTGAGTTTTTTAGAGAAAGTATCATGTTCTAGAAGTGAAATATATTGAAGGGAATTGGCAAATGGCATCGGATCATTTTAGTAACTGAGTATCCTATTTTTGTAACACAGACTAATGATCTTATTAAAATTTCACTGGATACCATTATAAATTGATGCTGAACATCATATACATGATAAATAAATAAAAAAGAATCAGTTTTAATTGCAAATATAACCCAATTATTTTATATGCAATAAGTGATATTAAGTATACTTTTCAAGACATGAAAATTAATAACGTCATTAGATATATCATGTACAATTTCTAATATTTAAAAGAATAGTTTGCATTTCACAAAAATGAGATTATTTATGTAATTATAAATTGGATTGTACTTTAAACAATGTTTATATTGTTGGGATTTCATCATCATTTACTTGGCATACAACTTTCAGTAATTGTATTTGAAGATAAATATATCAGGTGGCGTGTAATCAATTTACTGCATTTGGCAATGTTTGGAAACGCAATTACGGCGAAGGCACGCGAAAAATACTGATTGAGTGCTATTGTATCGATTATTCTATACGTTTTCTTTCAGTAACTTTATTGATATGTTGAGAATTCAACGAAAATATGATGCATATGATAGATTTTTTTGCATTGGGACATCGAATAGTGCGGCTTGTACCATTATGGATTTACTACAGTCCGATTTAAAATAAACTAACTGTCGAAAAGTAATACACATAATTATATAATTAATAGATGTTACTTGGTTTAACAGTTAAGTATATTTTTACATGGGTTTAAAGTCGAGTTTCAATTAGTCCAGAAATCAATTACTCGCACTATACGAAGTGTAATGCTGCATCCACACTAGGTTGCGATACATCACAACGTACGCAGTTTGCGAAAATTAATTCCTCTAACGGCTGTAAGTTATAGTGACATTAATTATTAAAGTTGGTATCCGTGGCAGTAGAATGTACAAATGCAGCTGTCAGTTTAACTGTCATCGTGCCATGATAAACATTGACATTAAAACACCAGATGTCTGACACATATTTATGTCTTATTTTTTTGTATAGTGTGGATGCAGGATGATTGTACTTTAGTGATATTAAAATATTTAAATGTTAGGAAGAATATTCGCATCTTAACGATTATTGTAAATATATTTTCAGTTTTCAGGTAAGGGCACTATCCGCAGTGTAGCAATGGTTATCTGAATGTTCTACAATGGGGTTGGATTACATGCGCACATATACAATGTTGTAAGCATTGAGCAATGCTTGCACAATGTCTACCGTGTAGAAACTAAGAGCCAAGATTACCTAGGATATATTCCTGGAAACGATAAGCTTTATGTCGTGTGAATCGCACGTGAGAACATCCGAACAGAAAACTGATTATATAAAATAAAATGTGCTCTACTGAAAATTTATGTATATTAGGCAAAAATAAATCTCAAATTATAAATATCTTTAAAGAAATAAATACATTTACATTTTCTTCATTATATAATATAAAAATGCATCAAAAGAAACAATTCTTTCAGTGAAATATTTTTTTTTAATTACTATTATACGTTTTTAATTAGTAAAAAAAAATACAAAATTATGACAGTTTTGTTAGAATATTATTGTGTTATTTGTTGCAATGAATCTTATTAACATTATATATTTTTTTAATAATAATTGAACTATTTTAGTTTATAAATTGTACACGTTTATAAAAGAGTCGTTCTATAATTATACAAATGTATATTACTTAAATATCCATAAATGTGACAGAAAAAGCTTGCACTAACATGCTTTACAATTCCACAACAATAGTCCTATTCAAACCTTCAGCAACTTCGTTTCGTCGCGGAGAATAAAGCACAGTTAACTAATGTCGCACTTTAGACTCCGAAGTGAATTAACAGATTTTCACTTTTATCCTTTAAACATATTCATTTCGCATTATTTTTTTCTTATAATTATTAAAATTGTATTGAAATTGTATGAAAATGCAGTTTATTATTAGTATTGCATACAACAAAATGACAAAGTGCCACAGAAGAGCATACATTTCGAATTTATTTAAATTTATCTTTTTTTAAGTGCATGTGTTTCGTAAGACCTCGTTTAACGCTTCATCGATTAACGCTAGAAAGCGATGTTAGTGATCTAAATTTATCTATTTACATTAGTTTAACGCTGTTTCATTTGGCGTTTGTCATCAAGGAACATATTTTAAGCTACTAACGTGCTTTTACTGTATACTTAATAATAAGAAATGCAATTATTTCTTTATGAAAATAGTAGCAAATTTAACAAGTTTGCATTTTAAATATTATTCATGTTGGTTCAAATTGTGTTTAGATGATAATGTTAATCTAGTTATTGATCTTGCATAATTTAATATGTATAATCGAGAATAGTAAACACTATTATCACGTAATGCTGTTTTGAAAAATAGCCAACAGAGGGAACAGCATGATCTACGAGATTAGGTGTTAGGTATATACCGGTATATAAAGAACCTTTCAGTAAATACATCTGCCGGTATACTTATTAATTATATAATGGTATGTAAATTGAATAATATGTAATAGCTGACGAAGGTGTTTCAGTGATTGGATGAAATTGTTGAAAATTACGGTGATTATGATTTCGCAGACACGTCTCGCGGAAACACTCTTTAAGCAAACGGAGCGGAGCGTCCTCCTGACAGATTGACAGCGGCGAAATTGCGTTCGCAACGTGTAAAGTCAATTACGTAACACGTCCTTTCATCGGCTGCGGCAACTCCTCCTCGGCCCCGTGGATTGATCCTTTATTAGAGGCGCTGTATCGTTAGTCCACATATATATCTATCCATCTATTGCCGTCGATGATATCTATAAGGGATGAAAATTGGCAAGGCCAACTCTCCCCGCGACACACATATTATCGTCCCGCGGGATTTCCAACCGGTGGGAAATCAAAATGGAACGTGATACCTCCGCAACGTCTTTATTATTGCCGGTCCCACGGCAAATAGCTCCACGTCCTCAAACTATTTTCGAGCCGAAAGCTGTACGAACTCACCAACAAGTATTATACAAACGTTTTGCCTCTAATACTCCATAAAGCACTTGACGCCACCGACTCTAACTAAAATTCGCAGTATCTTGCCAAGTGTACACTTTTCGCAACGGAATATCGATTAGCGAGATAATCTAATAAGTTTGTAATTATGTGCAACGTCTTAGTTGGAAAATAACTAAGTTTACTTTATGCAAATCAGCTGATATTGAGTTTGTCATCATTACCTTACTTCCTTGCTAATGATGTGCACTAAACCATTATAAATTTCTCATCTTTCAAATGCACAAGGTAAGAAAACACTAAGCGAATCTTTAGTTTTAGACTTACTTGAATTATTACATAAAAAATATATATCTTAATTCATAACATGAACGAACTCATTATAAATTTCTCATGTTATAAATTATAAAAGTATATAAATACTAAATCAATCTTTATATTTCATATTCGTTGAATTTATAAATTTATAGAATATTATTACTTACTGAAATTAACAAATGTATAAAATTATAAAAATGTATAAAGTTTTACTAATTCCATTTCATAGTTTATACGTTATTTTTTACTATTGATTTCATATTTATATGAAACATAAAAATATACGAATTTATACGTATTTTCGTTATTTTATTGGCATTTGTTATTTGAAAACACTTGAAATTTTTGAAAATAAATGAAAATATTCGAATATATAAATTTTAAATATTATTATTTTTTGTTTATGGATTCTCTTTACAAACAGATTTCACCTATAGGAAACAAATGTTAAGTTAATTACTATTCCATTTACATACAACATCAAGAGATTCAAGGTCATCCAAGTAATGTGCATTTTATTTGTTTCACATAAATTACTTCATTAGATAACTAAATTACCACTTACTTGTTTAACGTTATGTTGAAAAAGCACATATTTGAGGTCCTTGGTGCATTGGTAACCTCGAACGTTTAATTGTCTCTGCAAGAAGAAATAAAACATAGAAATGAGAGAAGAGCAAACACGCAAATGCGAATGCAATTCGTGAATAGCATAAACCAGCTGATATTCCGTGTTTTGCTCTTGTTTTAATTGACTTACGCAGAGTTTCGGAACTCAGGACGCCGAGGGCCCAATTCGAATTGATTTATTTCGTTAGTTTTCGAAAACATTAAATTAGTTCCGAAACATTCACCCAAATTATATACGATATTTTCTGCAGAAATAATACGCAGTAACTTCATCCCTCTTTCTCTCCCTTACGTACATACATATATATTTTTAATTAAACGCAAGTACCTTCATCTTGTGACGCTCTTACGACAGCAGTAGTGGAAGGACTGAGGCCCGGGAGAAATACTTTCATTCGAGTCCTAATTAAAATTGCTCAGGAGTAAATTAATTTAATTTGAGCGTATAAATTGTACGGTCGAGTTAAATATAGTTCGAATTAATTGTCGGAAAATATTGCACGACATGTCGGTGTTTAATTGTAGCTTGGGAATGTACCGGAACCGGTGACAATGGAATAAATAAAAGAAAACTAATTGTGATTAATTGCGCGGAGATGTGTTTATATAGATGTAGGTGGATAAAATGTCTAAACGGGATGAACTTTACGGGATTCCGTGGAAACCGGCGGTGTACCCAATTAGACCTGGACTTGTCCGCAATCCTGGAATCCCACTCATTGCTGCGCAATAGCTAGACAGTTTTGTTAATGGAACTTATCCAGATAGATGAATTGGCCGAGATTGCTCCACTATTTGAGCACTAGACATTCAAATTTCAAAACCAATTAAATCCGCGTTTAATCGTCTCTAATTTACCCAACTTCATACTAATTAAACATATTCCCTTAATTTCTAAATCATATCAACCTAAATATATACTACCATTATGATACAATTTTGTTAGTATTAATACTAATTTCAAAAATTTTCATTTCTATTACATATTTCACTCGTTTAAATAAATTAGTCGAATTTTCAATATTGAATTATGCTAATTCCAAATTATTTTAGCATTTATCTTTAAAGAAGTCATTAGTTTCTTTTCAAGTAAAAACTGTAGGCCTGAAAATTTGTCGTGGGCCCTAATTTTATGAATGGAGAAAACTACTCTTATTCATATAAATATTTTTTTAAACTAATTATTTTTATATTATAGTAATATTGTAGATGTTTCAAGAATTGAATAGAAAATAAAACAAAATCAATATAAAAGTCCCTGCTGTGACAAGTTTTAGTTTATCCTTTGAAAAGAACGTCTTCTTATAAAGATCACTATCAGAAAAACACTGCATCAAGTGCTTCATAGACATATTTACTGGTGACTAAAGGATAATACATTTTTTTTGTACTATAAAATACTCTTGACTAAGCAATTAATCGTTGGCTAGACATGTCAGCTGTAACTTGCAAAAACTTTTAGATTGATTTATCCAGTTCCATTGTTGCACCGCATTCATGTATTCTCGTAATACAATGTCACATACAACATCAAGCAGACTTAACAATTATGTTCAGCTAATAATAAATAAATCCCCGAAATGAGTGACGTGTATCACGTTTCAAGTGCGTATTGTAGCATTAAATCCACTTGTTGTGTAACAGCGGTGGGCCTCGCAGGACGAATCCGACTGTCAGACTTTTCACAAGTTCCGCGCAAACTTGCTCACCGTTTAACAAGCAGAAACAAACTTTAAATGTTGTGCCTGTGAAATGAATTTCATTGCGTAACACTTTCGCACCTTCAATATCATTGGTGCAGCTTCATTAATTGTGAATTACAAGAAATTTGTTGAAGAAACTTACCAATGTATGGTTTGTAACTAGTAAAGAGATTGTAAAGTTGCTAGTATCTAAGACAGCAAGGCCACCATCGTCGGCTTGGAAAACGAAGTGTGTACTTGATATCCACGCTGGTGGCAACCTCCCTGGACTTAAATGCCCCTGAAAATAGAAAATAACGAATGAATGATTTTCATTACACCGTCATGAAATTTGCCCGAAAACACAGAATAATTAAATAAAAATCGAGCGCATGAAAATTCCATGCAAAATAATCAAAATTTGAATGTAATTTTCAATTTAATTCGAAATGAAAAATGTATAATTTGCAATTTAATTTGCAGGCACGTTGGATTCGTTTTTTTTTTGTTCAGGAATTACGGCACGAACAACAATGAAATCTGAGCATCACAATCTTGAGCGAGTGAAACTTTTGTAACTATGTTTACTTGCGACTGTAATATTCATAAACGGAGCCAATGTTTCTCGTTCGCAAACTACTGGAATTGTTCTATACACATTACATCTTGACAAAACATTCCAGCTATGACCGGATACGGCATTCCTTTTACAAGAGCTCCTTAAATGCATTTCTTAAGCGGCTTCTTCTTTTAGCAGTTTTATTCGGTTATTTTTTTCGTCATTTATCGGTTATTAAATTAGGAATGCGTGCTCAATGCAATTTGTAAATCTGGCATGTTGGCATGCGAATAAAAATCATGTTCAACACAATGTTTTTACACAATTTAATTTGTGAACAATAATGTTTAAGGCGAAAACTTTAGCAGGCAATTTTCTCAACCTGTTGTGGAATTCATTTATTTAGTTGTTCTTTGCATGTCGCCGTGTAATTGCTAACAATGAGTAAAGTTCGTGGAAAAAAAATAATTGTGTATATATGTAGTTGATGTAGTAGCTATTACGTTTGATTAAAACTTTCCCATGCGAGGTAATATTCTTTTTCTCACAATGGAACTTTATAATTGCCAATTTGCTCTTAATTGACATTCTGCATGCTAGGAATTTGCAGCGTGTTTATCTTCTCCTGCTCCTTCTTCATATTTTTATTTTGCGCTCTTTCCCTTTCATTCTTCAGCGCTTCCTATACACGCTTGACGGATCTATTATTAATTGCGTTTGTGTATTTGGGGGAAAATTGTTTCGCG
Source organism: Nicrophorus orbicollis (assembly GCA_018845635.1). Taxonomy (NCBI): domain Eukaryota; kingdom Metazoa; phylum Arthropoda; class Insecta; order Coleoptera; family Silphidae; genus Nicrophorus; species Nicrophorus orbicollis. Next base: position 113,741 of record JAFMTC010000827.1, on the reverse strand, counting down.
GTTGGTAAACAATAAGTTATCTGTATTGGCATGCTGGTATGTTGTGTCCACACTACGACAAAATGCCGCGGGGGAGTTCGGGGTTGTTGGCACATACCATCACCCTTATGTATTCACGTCATGTACAGCAGAATCGGTTACTTAAGTTCGCGGGGGGTCCGAGGGGGAGGAACTGCCGTCGTCTGTTCGCATCCAGGAAATTACGTCTTGAAAGTAAGCGACGGAGAGATGTAGCCTGTATACAAGTTTATATTTTACTCGTCGACGAGAAACGAAAACTACGACTCGAGATTTTTATCACAAAAGAAAAATCTAATTTACCGGGGCTCCGTGTCTACGGGAATATTATATCATGTCAAAAAAAAATGGGTTTCAAGGCTCTCATCTTAATGAGGTATGAAACAATACAACGTCATAATAATCCGGTAATAAATTGGAGCATTATTTATAAAAACAACAGAAATTTCCAAAATGTAAATACAAAGAAAAGACATTGAATCTTTGCAATTTGGTACTGAATTCATAAAGTTTTAGCTACATTAACAATGCCATTATATTATTAATTAAAATAATCTATCAAATATAATCAGATATTCCTCTTGAATGAATTCACATACAATTTCTACCAATACCTCGTATAGTCGATTCTCACATCCTGCAATCCTCGATTAGTGCGTTTTTAAACTTGATTGTTTAAAAACGCACTAATCGAGGATATCAAAACCGCATAAAAATGAATAGCATAAAAGGACGTAATTTTGTAGATTGTTTTTGTATATACAAATGTTTTTTCAGAATATAATTTATTTTGATATTTTTAAAACTATAGTGAATCCGCATTAATCGAAGCCGCATTATGTGAGTTATTGTAGTATTCTTCAGTATATAAGAAACGGACAGAAATAATATTATATGATTTTGAATTTTACTTTAATAATTCGCTAAATATCGATTAAATCATTATACATTCCTGAAAAAGATCGTCTGACAATTATGAAAAATGATGAAAAGAAATGAGAATACACAGTAAGGATATCAAAGGAAACTGAGTTCAAGGGCGTATATATAATTGCGTCGGATAAGGAAAATTATGTTATTCTTCAGAATAATTCAAATGTAGAAAAGATCCATAAAATATAGAAAAGAACCATTTGTATTATCATTAAAAATGAATGAGTTACCGAATATTACAAAACATTTATATTAAATTAATTTCATATTTTGTTGTTTTTTGTATTAAAAAATGATTGTTATTGAAAATATGTTAATTATTTACATTTTAATATTCTTAACAATTTATAATTGGTTTTGTAAATATGCAAAAGAAAAATGATGTTATGATTAAGAAGATATAAAGCAATACAAAATGTAAGTGTTTAATCAAATAAATAATATGAGTTCGAAATTCAGGTGGCTACACACTAAATGATATTTTGTCACT
>JAFMTC010000827.1:57392-69719 GCA_018845635.1 Nicrophorus orbicollis | reverse complement strand
GCTCGAGCCATCTACTGCAGCAGCAGCAGCAGCAGGGTCGCCGCCGGGACGCCAGAACGGCGCGCTCCTTGCGGCACCTCCTGTAACTTTTACACATTCAGCAGGATACGGTCAGGGGGGAGGGACATTTTTCAAACTTATCTCATATTCCATAAACACGTATATACATTTTCCTCGACGCACAAGATAATTGATTTAGTGCAAGAAACAAAGGGAACCAAGCAGACGCAGTGTTAACATGTAGAATCATTCAAATCCATATATTTAAACCTCGGATTATAACTGTTTAGAATTTGAATCATGAAAATGTAGGAACAAGATACTTTATACACTAATTACACTGAGTATAGCATTTAAATTAATTTAGTTAAATCCAATTTCTATCTAATTTTAAGTACGTACGTATCTAGAAGAATCTAAACAATTCAAGCCAAAATAATGAAAGAACAGAACATTTACAAAATCTGTTTTATAATACAGTCGCATACAATATGTATTACGGAAAGACCGACTATCATAATTTAAACAGAATTACAGATAATCAACCATAAGCAATGGCTATACAAAAATATGTCCTATTTTCTTATTGTTCTGTATTTATTTGTTTTGTTATTAGATGTTTCAGTCAACAAATATCAAGAATTACAGAAAAATGTTCAGATTATCTTGTTAATTATTAAAAAATAATAATTATCGATGATTCGCGTTTTACGATTCAATGGCAATTATGGTACTTCAATTAATATGTAGAGATAATTACAGAGTATTTTAATACGGAAAAAAGGTAAAATAATATAAAAACCGATTTTTTGTTGAGGTTATTACAATTTTAATTGTACTATTTATACCTGAATATAAACGTAAATGTTAAAGAAAGATGTGAGTTAAAATATAACTAAATAGATGATAAAAGTAATTAATTTTAAAACAAAAAAGTACAATATTAGATGGAACAATCAAAACTTAGGTAATAATGTTAAAACCATTAAAAAAATATAATTGATTAATGATGCAAAAGTAGTATTAAATATAACAAATATTTAGTGGTGACTAATAGGACTGAAAGGGTAGTTATTGTTGCAACAAATATTATTTATGCTACGGATTTATGACTAGCATAAATCAAAGCACTACCTTATTTAGCTAACCGGAGTCTACAAATCCGGCAAAGGTAAGAAAACTTCGGTCAGCTTTTTGGGTGAGATATGAACCAGAACTTTTCACATCGACTTTTTGTGATGCAGCGACTCTTATTGCATTAAATTATTATAACAATATGTGAGTTTTCAACAGTAAAGTCAATATTGTAAATGTAGTAATTTCATATATTTATGTAGTCTATACATTAGTGCTTAAAACAAAAAAAAATAATAAATTAATAAATGTTTGAAGGAATGTGAACTACGATATTCAGATATTAATTACAAATGTAAAACTTTATATAAACAAATAGTCTTGATTTTTTCATTTAAATTTAATTTAATTCCTGCTTTTTTGATTTTCCAATTCCATTATTGACTTACTCTAAATTTCACTGTTCTGTTTTGTCGCTGTATTCCTTTCACTTTATTCTATTTTGGTACTGATCTTTTTTCTGTTTTTTTCTTGTTCTGTTATTTGTTTAATTTTACCTGTATTTACCTGTTCTTAGTATTCCAGTCGCCATAATAATATTATTAATTATCTAAAGTTAGATTGCTGAAAAAAATATAGTCGAACAATAAATTGATTACTTACTCAACTAAATATGATCGTATAAATTGCAGTTACATAGTTCATCGAGCAACTTCAACATTGAAATAATTCAATAATTTGAATTGAAAGCCCTGCGTTCAATAACCGATGTTCTATTATATATCAACAGGCTTTTATACGAATTGCCAATAATATAATAGAGCAGTGTTCTTCAATATGCGGACAAGTGAAAATTTTCTTTTTTTATAAATTTTATAACATTAAATTATTATTTTTTAACTAACTCTTTAATAGAAAAATGCAGTTCATATTTACGTATTCAACTTAACTACATTGATTAACTAATAAAGCATAATATTGATTAAGTTATCCACCTAATATTCATTAGAATATGACTAAGAAAGATGATGATGAAGAAATATATTACAATAACTTCCAAATTTCAACGAAAAACAAGGAATGCACGTATCAAGCAGGTGAGCATAATTGCAACGAAGTGAAATTGAAACGGTAGTGGAAATATATTTGCATTTGCATGGGTGCATGCAACATGCAAATTATGCGTGCTATTGTATCTTAAAATGGATACTGTGCTCGTTGCGGTGATTCCGTTGCGCCAATCGTTATACTGATTTATAAATCTATCTAGATCGCCATCGGTTTGCACCAACGAGAAACGAACGACGTATTGCTGTATATAACCGACACAATTAACTTTACCTGTGCTAAACATTTACTAAAATGCAAACTGTACAGTTCAACATCATTAGGTCTTTCCTGTAAATAGTTTACCGTAAACGAGAGTACAATATTAAGTTCACTAAATGTACTAAAATAAGTAGATGCAATATTTTCAAAATAATCTTAAATGATAAAAAAAATATTTTTAAACTTTTTTTTCAATTTTGTAACATTCTAAAATACTAATCTTAGTTATTTCTGTTCTTCCTCTCTCTGGAATGAATATAGTCTGAGTTTCATGAGACTAAATACTTGTGTATTAACAATATTTTGTAATTAAGTAATATACATAAATAGGCATACCTCAATTAATAAATATAACCCATTCCTAGAAATTCCTTCATTACGTGAAAATTAGTTTCCAGATGTAAAATATGATCATTCGTAAAAAAATTGAATCATTTTCAATAAAAAAAAACTGTCATTACGTTTTTAATAGTTAATCATAGTTATTTTATCTTCTCTGATTTTGTCTTCATTGGTGTGTATTCATTTTGAAAAAGTTTTTAGAGATTTTCCAATGAAAACCCATGAAATTCATTGAATACTTTATTTCTAATTCCTTGGGTATTATTTTCTTCATCTACAGCGGTTTCCAAACTTGATGTTACTTCGATCTTCTTACAGATAAAACTTTAGCAGTCATTTGGATAATTGGTCAGTGTGACTAATATTTGCGCCTCCCCTAGAGAGGCGCATCTCATGGTTTGGAAAACGCTGATCTAGTCAAAGATGAGCACTAAATAGGTAATATTATATGATAAATTTAAGCATTTACTATATTTTTTATTTCCAAGAAATGTATTTAAATCTGACATTTCTTTATTATTTATTATAAGTAGTATTTTTATATAAATTATATTCTTTGATCAAATAAGTTCAAATACATAAAACACAAAATTAAGTTTTTAATATGATTACTGACAAATTAATTTTGTCCAAAAGTATTAATTCATTGAATGATTAACAAAACAAAAGTTAAAGTTATATTTTCCAGAGTTAAAATTATGATAAAAACAACAACGGTTATATGTTAACTACTGCAATGTAAGTATTTCACAGACTGCACCATCTGGGTCAACCGCAATCTTGCAGTGTCCAAGCTAGAGGCGGTGGTAATAAGTTTAGAAGATGTCCTGTTCCTCCACATCTGTTTCATCTTCTATTACGTCTTTATGTATACAAACTCAGTGATACATTGATATCTATATTTAATAAAAAAAAGAAGTTTATTCAATCATCTTTCATAAGTCATCAAACGTGGAATGTCCCAATCAATTAGTAAGTAAATGAAATATCTAAATTATTATTTTCAAAATAAGTAGATTTTACGTTGCGATTTATTTACACTTTCTTTAATAATAATGAATTATGTCTTTCTTAATTTAATGCAAAGTGTATTTATTAAACAGTATATGTTAGAAAAAGGATATTAGAGCTTTATTAAGGATTATTTATTATTTAAACCAATATCATTTCTATACAAAAAGCAGTAAATGATTATAAGTGTTATACAATGTGTGATAAAATGTAATTTGTTTATATAAAAAATCGAAAGGAAACATATTAGAATGATTACAAGAAAACGAACAGTGCTAATACACTTAATAATAAAGCAAACAAGGGTTGAGAGCTGCAAGCAAAGTTGTTTTCATATAAATGTTCATGGAAGAAGTTGTCAATTGTTTTATAAAGATGTGGAAGAACATTCTTCAAGCTGTGATTTTCATCTGGATAACTCTGAAATAACGAATAGAAATTAATCGAATGTTTATACAACTTCAAGTATAGTTCAATCAAGTGTATTATTACCATTTGTTGGAACGGGATGTTCTTGAGTTCCAATGCCTTCGCGAGTAACATAGAATGTTGATAATGGACATTATCATCCGCATTTCCGTGCACCAAAAGGAAATTCGATCCGTTAATCTTTTCAACAACTGCAGTTAAGTCAGTTGATGCGTAGCCTTGTTCATTGTCCTTCTTCTCTCCCATAAATCTCTCGGTATAAATCGAATCTAAATTTTCGGATAAATTAACATAAAATCTATATTTATTAACGGTTATTAGCTTACCGTAGTTTAGGAAATTCGTTACAGGCGCAACAGAAACACCGCACTTGAAAATTTTGTGATCTTTGTCCTTGGCCAAAGCCCACGCCGTAGCGAATCCTCCGTAACTCCATCCCCAAATGCACACATGCTTAGGATCAACGAATTTTAGTCGAGCAAGCAATTTCCTATAATAAATCAATGGTTAATTTGCGTATTCCAAAGTTATCGGTATTCGAACGTACTCGGTAGCTTCGAGCTGATCTTCAATTTCCAAAGTTCCCAGTTTCTTGTAAATCCTGAACTGGTTAGCGTTGCCTCTACGTCCACTTCCGCTAGCATCGATCATTATGTATACAAACTTCTTCTTGTTCACCAAATGGCGTTCGAATCCGAAGGAGTAAGCATCGCTGATTTGATTGGAACCTGGACCTCCATATCTAACAATAACCGAAATAAATTAGATTTTGCAATCTACACTTTTTGTTTCTAACGTACACATTAACGATAGCCGAGAACTGCAAGGTATCGTCATCAAGATCTGGAGAATATACCCTAGCAACTGCTTCGTTTCCATTGGTCAGTTCAATTGTGTAATCCTGAATTGTCATCTTCTCGGGTAACTCGGATAATTTCTTCCTTATGTCATTGTTTTCATCCAAAGTAATAACGGTTGACTGAAACAGTTGATTAATTGCATAAAGTGTTTAAAAAGAAATAATTATTCATTTAATATATACATCTGCGAGTTTGGAAACGACGACGGTCACTGGTCCTGGTCCACGGCATGTAACAACTGCGTAACTCATATCTTTATTAAAAGATGCGTCGGCATATTTACATTTTCCTTCCGGAACTTTCAATTCACAGGTCAAACACTTTGCTTCGCTTTTTTCTTTGTAATTGACAGAATATACATGTTGTTCAGTGTATTTTCCTTCACGTGAACCAGAATAGTAACTGCAAACAAAAATACAAGTATGCTTACTATACATTCCGGTTTAAATTTACTGACAACTTTACAAATCAGTAATATTCTCGAAATTACCAGAAACGAAACAATTATCAGCGAGCAATTTAATTCAAAATCAAAATTTATCATCTTTTGCAAAATCGTTCCAGTTTGTGACAAAATAAGTCGATTTCTAATAAAGGATAGTTTAGAATGTACTTACACGAGATTTCCGGAGACGCCATGAATTTTTGTAACAGCTTGATCTTTCGTCAAAGCAAGTGGCTTATTATTTGCGGTGTAAACAAGACTTGAATACTCGTTATCGTATTTAATCTGGAACATATCTGTACCTACATATAATGGCATGTGCGGTTCCAACCAACCATCTTCAACGACGTATGTATCCCTCTGTAATGAAACGAATAAATACACGATCGTTGAAAATCTTATGTAAGTATCTTTACATCAGTACATTTAGTAGTCATTTTATCGCATTCCTTCAATGTGCCCTCATTTTGGACTCTGTTGGTGATATATGCGGTTACTTTAGAACTGCTTGACCAAGTCACACCGAACAAGACAAATTCGTCTGATGATTTTCCTTGTTCAATGAGACTCATCTCTTTTATATTACGATCTTGCATATCGTATACCATTAACTTAAAGAGCGGATTTTTAGTGGCTACCTGAAATGGTTGTTATAGAAATAAGCAACACCATAATCTGTAACACATACCTTTGGATATTTTATAGTATTAACATTCGGATATTGGTTAGTAAGATCACCGTATGTAATGAAAGATAAATCCTTAACATTGGTATCGATAAATTGGATAAATGCCAAAGACATATCATCCGGTGAGAACCACAAAGCAGATCCACTGGCGAGAACTTCTTCCTCGTAGACCCAATCTGCTACTCCGTTAAATGTATTAGCATCACCTTCAACTATCTTATCTACTTTATTCAAATCTTTTGCATTCTTCACGTAATATATAGAGTTCTCAAATACATATACCAATGCATTGTTGGAATGTGCCCATTTGCACAATTGCATAGGTTTTCCATCATTAATCTTCACCACATTTCTGTAAATATATATAAATACTTATTATAACATAAATATATATTAAAAAGTTGCATTTCAAATATCAATAAGCTAAATTTATTGTATTCCCAATACAAAAATAAAACTGAGCTAACTTACTTTCCATCATAAATTAAGTATTTGGCGGTTTTGGAATGTCTGAATACCTAAAATTACATTTTATCATGAAATTTTACTTCAGTTCGATGAAGCAAGTTTACTTACAGCATTTTCATCGTGTCTAATCAAATACAAATCGCCGATCGGCGAAACAGTAACCACCGGATTTTTATAAGCTTGCTTTAATTAAAAAAATAATATTAATTTATGATAATAATTATTAATTTTCATAATACTTACCAGAAGTATCTTATCTAACTTTACTACAGTTTCATCTTTAAGTATATCATACGTTACATATTCTTCTTTGAGTTTGTAAAATAACTCATGATCTAAAAAAATATATACGAATTAAGTAGAATTGTTCATATAGTATACAATTTACCTGAATGCCATGTTCCATTCCAACCACTTGTGGCAAAGGTTCCTTTGATGAAATCATCTAAATAATCGGCACGAGTGCAGGCGCAAAGCGCAACAAGGAAAAGGGATAATTTGATCATGATGATCCTCTTCCCAATATTCGACTGGAAAATAAACGCTAGAACATTTTGTTATATTCTGTGCTTATTTTATCTTATCATTTATCAACCGCATAATATAAACTCTACACGCATCATATATAATAAAAAATACAGATTGACGCATATTATTTATTAACAAAAAAATATATATGAGGCATATTGACGAACTGGAGCAATATGAGTGTCTCTAAGATTATAGATTATGAAGAATAATCTGAGCATTCATCGTTCTAAGTAATTTGTATGAGTAAGTTGATATAATCGAAAAGCAATTGTTCTTCAAAATAAACAAAACGTTGAAAGTGCCTACATTAATCATCGTATTAATTCAAATTATTTCATTCAAAAATGAGAGAAATGGACGATTTCAACTTTTTATTTTTGAGACGTATACTTCTGAATTTGGTGATAAGATATTATGTCAGATATTACAAAAAAAACAAAATATCTGATATTATTTTCCTAGTAAATTTTGTGTATGAAATTATATACTTACCCTATAAATTTGCCTTGAGTTTATATCATGTTTACAAAATTATATTCCATATTGTTGATCACGCAAATGCAGCAAACGAAGATTAAAGTCCCAGCTTACTCTGCGTAATGTTATTGTGATTACATAATATGCTAATTTAGTAGTCTATGCTGATAATGTGCAGTGGTCTTAAAACTACAAAAAAAAACATATTGCTCCCAGATAAAGAATGATTCATGAATGGATATCACTCAATTAAACAAATAATATGTATTAAGTTTCAACAGAAAATGATTGAACTATTTTATACAAATATACAATATTATCACTATACTGTGGAATACCTTAATAATACATATAATCCCTCTCGACTTAGAAGATAGGTTTCTCAGAAAATTGTGGATTTAGAAAATGTGCATTATTCAGTCGTTTATTTTATATATAGAAACGAAAATATTAGATCCTTTCAAAATTATCGAAACAATGAAATTTTAAAATGTCTAGAAATATGTGCAGGTAGTGATTGTTTTATATATTTTTTTTAAAATGGGAATGGATGTGTTTAAGAGCCATATTTAAGAGATGGTAACAGGATATGTAAATGATACAAGAAATTTAACGTGTTAAAATACGGAATTCTATCAAATAAAAACATTATCTGATTACGTTCAAATGTGCAATAAATTAATTAAAATCGAATTGAAGAAGTACTTTTATTTCACGTACAAATTAAGAGATAAGGAGTTTTTAGTAAATTAATATTTTGATAAAAGTATCCTATCTTATCATAAGATCAGTCGTATGTTTTCTAATAGTATTTTTTTACATGTTTTCAATATACATTAATAAATATAAATAAAAAGTAGAAGTATAAAAGAAATAATAACATTGATGGCACAAGTGGAAGTTATTACTTTGTAATGTGGAATAAACCGAAACTTTCGAAAATTTAATTTCCAGGCAAGAGCTGATGCTGTGAATCGAAATTGCTTCCGAATATTTTATCACAGTGGAACTTCGTCTCTTGAATGTCTTTTCATGTGAGCCATCAAACAACTGGACTGCGTAAAAGCGTGATTACATATTCTGCAAACGTATGGCCTTTCTCCAGTGTGCGTTCTTCTATGAGCTTTTAATGTACTGGAACCATTAAATCCTGAAATTAATCCATTTAAACATTTATTTCACATGAAACATTCTTTTCTACGAAATTTGATATGAGTTTATCCAAGGAGATGAGCGATTCGATCGTAATTGAAGTATGTAATTACAGATAACACATACCTTTATGGCATATATTACATATATGTGATTTTTCTCCGGTGTGCGTCCTCATGTGTTTCGTAAGTTCATTGGATTGACAAAACGATTTCTGGCACACGCAACATACGTAAGGTCGTTCTCCTGTGTGCGTCCGAATATGAGCAATTAGATTGGAACTCGTGGAAAAAGCCCTTGAACAAAGATTACAAGGATGCGGCTTTTCCCCTAGAAATGTAATCTATTAATAACATCAAAAGTATGTTTTATTATGTTCTATAAATCTTAATAATGAAATTTATTGCAACACCTACATAAAATATAAATTCATTATTATAATAAACAAATGCAAAGAAAAAAAATGTTGCAAAATGGCTATAAACCACAGGTTTGGTACTAATAGATATTTTGCACTGAAAAACTTTGATCACATTAGTAAACATTATTAGTTTATACATTTGAATCATGAAAATTCAATAATAGAAATGTGTCATCTTGACAAAAATTCTTGCCATTAAATTATGTTTTCTAATATTTCTTATATTAATAATTGTTATAGTAATAAATATATAACAAACCTGTGTGTGTTCTCATATGCTTTTCAAGATCTTGAGCCTGCCTACAGCCTTTATTGCAAACTGTGCATGTGAAGGGTCTCTCATCTGTATGGATTCTCAAATGTATTTTGTAGTTACCACTATAGGCAAATGCTTTATTGCATACATTACATTTGTATGGCATTTCACTGGAATGAGTTTTAAGATGTCTTGTTAATTTGGCTCTAGTCGCATAGAATTTATAACAAATTTTACACTGTTTACTATTGTCACCTTTAGGGCTTGTTTCTTTACTAGGAAGTTTCCTCTCCTCTTTGTTATCAAGATTTTGTAATTCTATTGCTGTTTGACATACTTGTGCACTCGGTGGTATTTCTTCAAGCTGCTGCGGCACTATTATTTGATTGTGTATAACATTAGCATTCTGCATAGGTTGCAGTGGCATTGGATAACTGCTATTATATACTTGAACACTTTCTAGTGGATAATCACTGATTGTATGTACATTTTGTGTCTGCAAGTTGTAGCTTACTCCGGTGACTGGATTCTGCATTGGCTCAAAGCCAGTCTGATTATGAGTAATTTCAAGCATTTCTCCACAATCTATGAATACAATATCTTGCTGTGTTGGCTGAGTTATCTGTTGTACAGCTTGAGCTTCAGAGTTCTCAACTGCTTTCCTCTGGTATTGCCTCAAATGTCCATCAGACTTCTCACATTGCTTTTTGAATTGAATAGATATGTGCAACTTTGCCAAGCATTTCTTACATATTTGTGCAGGCAGACCATCATTTTGCCACACCTACAATATATATTTTAATTAACAATTAAAGTATTTACTGAATCCCACTAACCAGTGAGGAATAACATGGATATTAATATAGTTTCCATAAATTACCTGCACTGAAGCACAGGTCATCAGTTTTTTAAACACGTTTGCTTTGAAAATGGACATCATTTGTCCTTCTTTTACACACACCCTACATACTTTATTAAAATCAAGTTCCATCACAAATAAATAAGGGTTTGTTATAAAGAAATATCTTGATCAAAGAACACAACACTAACCCATAAACAAAACTAAAACATCGGAAGCATAGGCAAATTCACGTGACGATATGTTATTTAAGTTGCCTACTTAATGCAGATTTTGTTGAACTAAAAAATTTAAAAACTAAATAATTGTTTTTAAAACAATTCAATTATTATTGATAAAATTTATTTTAGAGTAAAATTGTTTTATGTTAAACTCGAATAAAATTAAGTAAGAACTATGTTGTTCTTTCAGAAGGAATGATTATAATTTAGTGTAATAATGAAATCTCTAAGTATAAAAATGTGTATCATGCAAATGGGGAACAAATAAATATTATTATGTTATAATTAATATATTATTTGTATGAAACACTGATATTATTTACATATTGCATAATGTTCATAAAGGTTAATAATTAATGATAAATGAATGGAATACAATTCTCTACAAACGTTTTATTATTTTTTTGTCTGTACAAAATAGAGATGTGTGTTCGAATGGAATGAAATCAGTAGTATCTATGCAAGTAAAGTAAAAAGATGTACATGAACTAAAAGAGTTGAACATAATGTCATATGAGTGATATAGGAGAGCTTGAATGTAGTTACATAAAATAAAATGCATCAAACTAATGAATGGAGTTATATAATAGTTCGAACTCTGAAAGGAAATATATGGTTGAAATTATTTATTTAACATTTTCTCTATAATATGTACACAGCATTCATACATAGTTTCGAAAAACAGTCAAAATGCAGGATAAAAATCGCCGTTAATTGTATAATACTTTCAAATGTAACATCAATTCCGTATCGCTTATTTGAATGAAACAATTTGATATTTATATTTATATATACATATGCACACAAATAAAAACAATGAAACAATTAGAACGTTTGTACGCAATTGAGAAATGAATAAACGATCGGATGCACACTGTAACAATAATAATTTCCGTACTTCACTTTCAATCGGATTAATTCCAAGTGATCCACTGTCAACAACCATTTGAAATATAAATATTAATTATGTATCTATCACAGAAAAGTAGATTTAACTATACATTAACAATAAAGTAGACATGTTAAAAGATTATGTTTATGTACAATTCCAATTCCTATAACGAAGCGATTTTTACCGTGCCACGTAGAACAGACGCATCCACCTTAAATTAGTTTAAACATTTGCTAAAGGTTTAGCGCTTGTTTAAAAATATTATTCAGTTTTGTTTTTATACAGCTGACGGTATTGCAATTCATTACATCTTACTTATATACGTTGGTCTCTTGGGGACTTTAGGTAATTGCAATAGCGTCAAGAAAATTCTATGTTTCCCTCAGAATATAAGTGTAAACACGTAGTTTTAAAGAAACCGATTTATACATTATCCGCGGGACAATTGAATACGTTCCTCCCTGCGGAAATGGCGATAAGATTTATATTGTTTATTATACTTGATTCTTCTCTTCATTTACTCGAAGTCGCTAAGTAAAAAATAAAATAAAATCACTAAAGTTCAAGTGTCCGGTGATTTTTGAGCAATCAGTTTATGTATCCATGCTATATTAATTATTCAATTCGTTCCAATCTGTTCTCCTTCTGCATTCCCGTTTATAAAATTATTGCGATGGATCACTTTAGTTCGCGTCACACACGCAGCTCTTCCATGGGGATGTTCTGTTTGCTGTTCAACTGTGTGTTCTTTTTGGTTAAAGTACCGGTGTTGATCAATTGTATGCTGTGCGTGGACAGCAGAGGCTGGTTCTCCGGCATGGGGTTGGACGTAAGGGTGTTAACATTGGCTTTACACAGTTTTGGCGGAGGCG
>JAFMTC010000827.1:38774-57381 GCA_018845635.1 Nicrophorus orbicollis | reverse complement strand
GTGCGAATGGTGATGGCCCAGGATCGTCGCAGGATCACTCTTCACGCCTATTATGCTGGACTCTAGATCTCCGCAGATGTTGTTCGGCATCTGTCCATTTTCATTGCGTTTCTTAGCCTGTCCATGCCCGTTCTCATTCATCCTAGTCTTGTCGCGTTGATAATAAACACCGGCGAAAATCAGAACGTTCAAGATCAACAGCGAACATCCTATTGCTATTGTTACGCTCAGTGCTGTAGAATAGGCTGCGAAACCATCTTCGACAGGGTGGGTTGTGGTACTTGCTCCGCCGAGTTCTTCAACGCGCTCCGTAGAATCGATAGTCGGGGTTACAGCTGACGAATTTAGGGATATCTGCGTGGATTTCTGGTCCGGAGGTTCGATTGTTGTAAGTTTTCTTGGATTCAGTGATGGCAGCTTTGGCTGCGGTTCGTCGTCCGGAAGTTCGTGATGCGATCGCGGCACATCATCTCCGCCTGGTTTGTGCAGATCAGGAACTAAGTTCAGCCAGAACGACAGTCGATGTGCCCGGTAGTGATTCTTCAACTTGGGTTTTGTATCTAAAAAAAATCGTAAAATTGTAATTAACAAAAAATTGTGATCATTTAGAATAGTCTTGTAGAAACTGAAAATATAAGCATGTTTTAATATTTAGAAGACTTAAAGAAAGCCCTTGTTCATGATTTGATACAATTTTAATAGTATAATTGAAAAATTTGGTTTATACAAGATCAAATAATTTAAAAAACCACAAACATGCAAAGGAAATCCTGCTGAATACAAGATGAAGAACCATGTCATATTCATTCAAAAAAAAAACGCCAGTTTTTGATTGCATTTGCAATTTACAATAAGAATTCAGAAATAATTAATAATATACCATTAAAAAATGGCAAATTCAAAACAAATCAGTAAATACATTCATTTATTGGGTATTCCTATAAATAATTTACTATAACCTTTCTCTTCGATTGAAATTTAGAAGATGAAAAAAAAAATACGCCAGGTGTAGCATTTTGATTGCATTTGCAATTTAGAATATCCTTCGCGTATTCAATATCCTTAAGTGCTAGTTTTCTGATGGTTCGGGGCTTCGGGAAATCCATTGCACCATTTAAAACCCATTCGGAAACGTTACTTATATAAATTCGCTTGTCAGTTCGATTTCCCGTAGAGATTATTCCCTGTGGCAAACGCAAGATACTACTTGAATAGAGACAACTTGAATAATTGATACATCGTTTCATGCAGACTGCACAAAATATCTATCGATATTTTATTTAACGCATTTGAAAAGTTCATTTAAGTTTAACAAATTATTTTATAATCTGATGATTTTCATATTGATTTATGATGAATTAACGAAAATATTGTAGTTTTGAGAAAGGTGACATTTTTCGATTTAGTTGTAACTATTATACCAATATTTCTTTTGAAATATTTAAAATTTGATGTAAATAAATTTGATACAAAGATAATCTTACCTAAATTTAAATATTTCTTGTGGACAGCTTCATAAGCAGTCCATTCAATATTCTTGAAGCGA
This sequence comes from Nicrophorus orbicollis, assembly GCA_018845635.1. Lineage (NCBI taxonomy): Eukaryota > Metazoa > Arthropoda > Insecta > Coleoptera > Silphidae > Nicrophorus > Nicrophorus orbicollis. The sequence continues at coordinate 55,835 of JAFMTC010000827.1, read as the reverse complement.
TTCCTTTCTTGTCTGGCGCCGTGAGCAATATCGGCTTCCGGAGGTTCGTTAGGATTCCTTAAAGATGGATTTCATAATTAGTCGAATCTATGGAAACTGGGTCTGCGAATACGTACCCAGTCCTAGCGAAATTACTCCAATAAATCATAGTGGTTTCTGCAAGTAACATCTCCGACTTCGTGTAGTTCCTCCCGAAGTGCGTGAGGCCCCCAACCAAGGGGGCCCCGAAGACGTATGGCAACTCCTCACCATGTATACACCCTTGTCTCTGTAGAAGATGAAAAATGAGATATTATTCAAGACGTTCTAGAAAATAGTTTTTTGTGAAAAACAAGCATACGAAATATGTATTTAATTGGTTGCATGATTTAATAAAACTGTTCTGTTTTATCTGTTTTTACGGTAAATGCAACTCCTATAATCAACATTCCCTATTTGCAACTCAACTATAACAATAACTCTTCTTAATTCATTTCTTTTTAGTAACTGCAACCTATTCAAATTATGAAATTCATATTAACCTACGTATTTGCAAATTATGTAATTACTTAAGTATCACTAAATTCTACTTTGCACTAAAATTTTATAATCAATTTGGTGAAGGTAACATTCGTTAAAAGCAACTAATTTTTGGAATTTGAGAACTTTTGCTTTTATCGAATTTGTCACTATTGTGATTTGTAATGTTCTGTTTTATCACATTCACGGTTTGTCTCTATTATGTTTTATCTTGTTCTATATATGATTGTATAATCAATCAATAAATAATGAAGAATAAAAACATTGCGAGTTTCATAATAATGTTGACAGTATTGCATCAAAGCAACCAATTTAAATTCGAATATTTGTTTGTTATTCATTCCATAATGATGTGCTGAAAATATGCTTATGCTTAAAATATATATTTTTTGCATAATGAAGGAGAGAAATCAATAACTGAGTCGTCGCAAACTTCAAGTTGTAATTAAAAATAGAAAATGAATGGACGTAATTGAACCAGTAAATAAAGTTCAGGATTTTAAAATTCAGGTACTGTGTAATACCGGTGACTCCGTGGCTTGTACACTTGATATGCGGACTTTTCTGGCATTAAATATGGATACGCATGGATAACCTTGTTTTCCACGACTCTGCAGAGCAATTTGTAAACATATTTGTTTTGTGCTAAATAAAGAAATAAAGTATTGCTGTTTTATAGCTATACAGAATCCTTATTTTTTTTCTATAATTTATGTTTTTATTGTAAGAAATTACTGCTGTATACACACTATTCTTACAACATATCTGTTATGTAATCTATTTGTTATAATTATTCAAAAAAAGTACAAAATTAAACTAATACCAGGGCAGCATTAAGATTAGTCTGGGTCGGTTTTTTTTTATTCCTAGACAACTTAATTTCTTCTAAAGGAAAATTAATTATATACATTATAAAAATTAAACGATTTACATAATTATAAACATTATGACTATGCATTTGAATCAGATTAATATTTTAATTATACTGTTCAAGGGCAGAAAGACCTATAGGCCTTTGCAGCAATACAAAATATTTTCTTTTGTATTTCTTCATTTTCTTTGTATTGAGTTTATTTTTTTCTAATTGTTATTGAAATAAATGTTATTATTATTACTATACAATGAAAATCATTAAAGACGTACTAATTTGATAACCTATAAGAAGATTAGGATTTTAAAAGGTTCTTTTTTAATTTTTAATAATTCTCAACACTGACATATGCATATTTCATAATGAGGTCGTTTAAAAATGCATTAATTTACATATTGTATCTTTTTTTTCAATGATTGTCTACTAAAGTATTGCAAAAAATGATGGAATTTTCTTTTTTAGAATTGGAATAATTAGGTATTTGATTATAGTTGTTTGGTACACGTGCTTCAATGTAAACTAAGCATCAGCATGTTCAATTACTTTAGAAACTAATTCCGTGCGAACAAGTAGTGTAATCAGGTGGCGGTGACACCTTTAATTAGTCCATAGTCATTGGAGTAGACATAGACCGTGGATTTGGTCGTTATTAAATTAGCCATTGGTGTATTAACGGCGGCACCAGAACTTTAAGTTGATTAATTGGCACGAGAACATATCCCCTAATTAGGGTTAAGACCATGTTAAATCAAATTTCCATGGCCGAGATAAATATGGAATACCTAGAGGCGCATAAAGACGTTGCCCCGACTTTCCATTTATATTAACAAGTTTGGGGCGCGAAATTCGAATGGTTCCCGTGATATATTAATATTGGAAATTTAGTGTGCGGCGCGAAATTGCATTACCCAACCACCCACACATACATTACGTGCACATACGTGCAGAAATTTATGCATTCCACCAAAAAGTTTTATCTCTTTATTGTGTGTATATATATACATACTCAACCGTAGGCACACACACACACCAGTACTACCTTTCGCATATAACGAGTCACGAGGAATTATCTTTGGGTAACTTTAGTGAAACTTCTCCGGAAAAGCAAACTGTATAGTTTGTTACTTGGGTTTTACCCTATCTTCTGTATTTTGCCTTCGCATTTTCTTTCGGTCGCTTTTGTTTCCAGTAGCTTTATTTTAGAAACTGATGTGCACCAATAAAGCTCAGGATATTTGGGAGACGCAACCGGATGCACGTTGCTCAAGGAAGCTCCACCATTGTCTTAGATATCTTTCAGTTGCATTTTTTACGGACCTCAACTCCACATCGATTTCCATCTGTCGCCGTGTCCCAATACACTTTTTATCTTATTTGATTCTATTCTTTCCTTGCTTCGCATACCTCAAAGTTTCCATGTCGAAAGTGAAAGAAGTTTTGTTAAAAAAAAAACAGATTCAGACGAAACTTTAATGACCTTTTAAGATTTAATATCAGAATTGTTAAGATGTTTGCAAGTATCATAATTAGATTAGTGATTATAAATGAAATACAAAATAGCTATGTTTTACTCATTTTCATAACAGATTATGAAACCATATATGATCATATCAATATAAATATTTGTCTTCGTTACAAGATATTGTAATGTAATTTGAAGCTATTGACAAGAAAAGATTAAGTTCATTAAGTTTGTTTGCAAAAAAAAGCGTTCAATTGTTGTTCAGTTTGTGTACATTACCAGCGGTAAACCTGTTACCTCAAGTTATGCAGCATTGTTGTATGTTGAATAGTGCGTTAAACTTGCGACGTGGTTACAAACTTATATCGTCACGCTTCTGGGTAGTTAGTTGTTTAGAAATGTGTTTGATTACAGTGTTCCAATTACGAAATTTAGTACACGGTTTCTATGAATTTACTCACTTATTGAATATCATTATTGAACATAATTTAAGTGCATTATATAAGTTAAACAAAACATATTAGCGTCTAAGCTTTGAAATTCATATATAATAGAAATAATGAATATTTTGATCAATTTATTTTATATAGATTTCGTCCAGCGTAATTTTGTTGGTTTCCCAAGAAAAATATTATTTGTGTCCTATAAATTTCAGGTAAAAAATTAGTAATAGTTCAAATGCAATATTGCGTTTTTTAAAAGAATTATTGTAATAATAGCGTTATATGAAAATAGAAGTATATATTTTACAAGAAGGCAAGAAATTGTTATATTAAAAGTCTGTGTTGTATAAAAGTTAAAAAATAATGATTAAAAAGCTTGTAAATTGAATAAAATATTCAGTATTTTTTTACAAAAATGTTTGAAATACGTTGAACAGAATATAATACTTAAAAAATGTTATATGCAATGTAATATAAACATGATATGTGAACTAAAATATGGAGCATTTATATTTGTTTAGTTTAAATATTATTTTGAAGCGTTATTCTGTGGATACGAGAAGATTTCGTACGTAAGTAGAAAATGCTGTGTTTGAGGTGAAATGACAGAATGAAACAAGGATGTGTAATTTGAGAATGGGAAAGGAAGATGTGGAGTCGAAATGCTCAGGAGAGCGAGAATGAAATATACGGTATGAATAATTTAAGCCTGGCCCAGGAAATGGAGTCGCTTACAGGAAAAAGGCAGCAGGACCCGCAGCGTTCGTTCGTTCGTTGCCTATGGACCACGACAGGAATTATAAGGATTATCTCACGGCTGCACCCGCGATACTCCGACCTCTCTATCAAGCAAGTTTTAAGCATTTACATAAAACCTGGAACGTAGCGCATTCTAATTCATCCTTCGTCCTTTATTTCGTTTCGTTTTACTTTTGGTTCGCGAAGGTGTTTGATCATTTCGATTCCGATTCCGATTCCGATCAGGGTAAGTGGGTTGAAGCGATGCAATTTGGGATAGATGTGCTCTTAAAAGGTCCTGCATTCGCATCGATTGGTCGACTCCTCTTCATTTCGTCTGGCCTCCGGCCAAGTCCACATTTAAAGCGCTCGTTTTGCGAAAATACCACCGATTTCATTGTGCTATTTCGTGGACGACACCCACGTCGCCGATGACTCATTATCCGTTTATTACCGATCATTAAATCTATACCTTATTTGTTTATATAGTCTACTTATATATTTACATAATACAATCTCAGCATCATGTATACACATTTGAAATCATTACAAACATGGATTAATTTATCAAGTAATGCTTATTTAGTATATAACATTAAACTATCATCATTTTTCATTTCATTTTGTTATAGTTACATAATACAATCTCAGAATAATATGTACTTACGAATATCATTACATAACTTACAAATTGTGAATAATTTTATTTTAAAATTACAACATCAAATCTAAGAATCATATGTATATTTGTCATAATCAATCAAATATTATATATAACAAAAAAAATCAATGTAGCTTTAGCTTTTACGTAATGAGAATTCATAGATTATTTGATATTTTTTGCAGATCTTTCTTCAAATAATATAATTTAATTTCAATATCATGTATTTGTGATTACTTTTATTAAATATTCATCAAATATTAAACTTTGATAATTTTGGTCATCAGGCTTCGTATTGTTGAAATAAATGTAGATTTATATATATATATATAAGTTATAGTAGTTTAAATATTACGTATTTAAATATACAATACATAATATACAAACAGTTGTAACTAAATCTATTACGTTACATCAACTATGTCTTTAAGAACAGCAGGTTATTTTAAAGATACATACAATTTAATAGATACACATTAAATTACATAAATCATATCATACTGTCGGAAGAAATTGATGCGTTAGTTACAATTAGTTACATGTTTGGAGAAACTTGCAATCCTTATATTTACATATTTAATAAATTGCGGCCTCCGGTGCTGCGGGGGTGCATCTGTTAAATTCTGCAGAAACTGAATTCGTGGTCGGAATTCGTAAAAGCGACCCGAAATGATTATTTACGAGGCCGCCGAGGAACACGGATTATCGTAACTCAACAGTTTCACATTAATTTCATGCCGGAACTGCTTGCATCTTCTTGCTAAACTAATTCACACACATGCAGAAATTTTGATGCCAAATACATTATCGAGTATATCAGAAATCTCAAACTTTATCTGTAGACGATAATTTTCGAAATTAGGTATAATTTCTTAAAAAAAAGATAAATGATTAAGTTAAATATAGTTATTATTATATTCGGGTAGAAAGACCTATGGTCTATAGCTCTTTGTAGCAATAGCAGTATATTTCTGTGGGTTAATATCATTTTTCTTTTCTTCAAATTATCGATTAATTTGAGAGGCATTTCCTATTTTGTATATAAAACAGATAAATCATTATCACTTTATCATTAGAACAATACAGCTTTTACAGACAAATAATATTTCATTGTAATTATATAAACGTATTTATCGTATCAATAGATACGAACTGGAGTGCTTATATTAGTATCATTTTATTGCATACTTTTTGGATTAGCTGTGTTAATATAAGCTATATAAATCAACATTTATTTATTGATTTTTGTATGCATCTAGATAACCATATGCAATTCAATTATTTCAATGAAACTAATAAATAAATACTCATTGTTCTATCATTATGTCAATAAATTTTCAAACAAAATTAAACGAAGATAAACGTATCTATGAATATACTAACTTATTGAATATTCAATAATACATTTCGAAAATTATATAATTGAAATATAAAATGTTAGCAGTTAATATCTTAAAAGGTATATTGTTGACCCGCGTCTTTCCAACATAAAATATTGAATAGTAAGATAGATATTACTTTTAATTTGCTTTTCCAGTTTTTTTTTGTAATATTAAATGTTAAACGTATCTAAAAAGTGTAAACATGCTGAAATAGCTGTCAAAAAGACATCACCTTAATGTTATATTTTTCAATGTTTTCAGTTGTGTAATTGACATAAAACGTTTTGAGTTTCAAAATTTCAAAACTAATAATTAAACTGAGTTATATATGCATTAACGTTATAGTTCTATTATTTTTTATGTTGAAATACAGTTTCGTCAAAGTTGAAATAGTATATATCTACATTGTGGTAATATTAGTTCGTGAATTGTCATAGTTTTGTAAAAGTTTTCATGCCAGAAAATATGGGCCATCATCCTTAAAAACCACTACACAATACACCGAGCTGTAAACTTTTAGTGTGTATACGTGTTTTCATGCTATTTTCACGATACGCGACAAACTACAGAGAGCCTATAATGTTTTAATATATTTCAGCAAGCTTATGCTTAATTTATGAGATTTCAGATGAATATATCTCACTTACAAATTTGATATTATTTTAGGTATATTTCATTAAGTTTTGACTGGATTATTAGATTCATAAAATGAAGTACTAGGAAGTGTAGGAAAATGTAAATAATTCATTAAGTTTATAGATTGGAGTGCAGAAAGACCAGCAATAGCATGTATTAATGTTTCTTTATTACTATTGCATTGAGTTTATTTTGTTGTTTGTAGATGCAACAAATTTTATTATTATTAGATTGGAGTACAAAACTAGTCTTACCATTGATATTTAAATAAGTTATAGTTAATTCATGAACTTAGTGATGTAAGTGAATTTAAGTTATATGCAACTCAAGCAGAATTAAAACTTTATTATATATTTTTCGTAGAAATATGAAATAGCTTAAAAATAAATCTAGCAGATCAATATAAAAAAGCAAAAAATATTGTTTATTAGAAATTATGAACATAGTTTTAAATTAAATTGTATTTAAAATAATTGGAAATTAACTTAAGTAGATAAATAATTCACTTTAAAACAAATATTGGATACTATTTAGAAGTTATGATAATTCCTTATATTACGTATACTTGAAATAGTGAAAGCTTTTTCTCTTTTTGTTTTTGGTATGTCAATAATTAGTTTCGGATGTTCCAAATTGTGCGAAAGCCGAAACAAAAAGGTTTGAATCTAATTAGAGAGCAGGCAGGAACTGGCGGGAGCTGCAGATATGACGAAGTTAATCCGATGCACCCCCGTGCATGTAAAGTATTAATTAACGATTTAAACTTTTTGAGCGTAATCCTCGTGTTAAACCAAGTAACGCCTTTCATGAATTTAACATGTGAGCAACGGGCAAATTTTAAACTAGATAAACACTAATTATCATTATTTATGGGTAATTAAGTTCCACCATCAGCGGCGGCGGTGGCACCAACCACCAGCATCACGCATAGGCGTATATCCAGGAATTGGTTCTGAGGGGCGGTCGTGGAGGCGTTTCGCCCTCCCCCACGAGAACTTCCACTCATTAAAAACCACTTTATTATTCCCTTACGTAAGTAAGGGCTTCTTCCCGGCAGTTTCTAACTGTTAAAAATAGCGCAGTCAACAATTATTTAACGGACGGATTGATTTATGTCGCGCTGTAAATGTTGATGTTCCCTGTTATTATTGCTATTGAAAGCGTTTCGTTCAGGTTGATGCTAATACTAATAATAATAAAAGCGGATTGCGTTCGTTAAATTTAAAATATAAATGCGTTCAATTAATCTCTCCACCTAGTGCACTTTATGACAAATATTTATTGCGGACTGAAACATTCTGGACAATAAAATTTGCTTGGAGCTCGGTTTCGAGTCTAGTAATTTCAATAGAATAAACTGTCGAACGTAAACCAGCTACTTTAATATGGGGAACGTGAAATTTAAATTAAATTTTCCTCGCGATACGCGCGTCCATGTTTTTGTGTTGGAATTGGGTCGTCGCAGTTTGAAGTGAAATGATTCAGGTTCCATTAGCCTTCGGGACGGTGGCTTTTTCTTACCTGAGGATAATCCCCGAATTTCGTTTGGTAATCGAAAACGTAGAGGAAGGAATTTCTGTGCTCCGCCGAATGAAGATCTGCGGTGTGGACGACGGGTGCGACGTACTGGGCATCGGAGAGCGCCTCCAGCGTTTCATCCCTTATATTTATGGGATGCTGGACCGGTCGTTCCCAATCCGTGTATTCATTGACTATCGTTGCGAGGATTTCCGATAAGTGATAGCTGTAAGTGTTTCTGACAAACGTCCTCAATATCTTTGACCTCCGATCCGCTTCGATGCCGTACTGAACGTCCTCGCCGTTGAATGCAAAATACGCCTCCGCTTTTACAACGCCCAGCATTAAATCATAACGAGACAATTTCGAAACCACGGATTTCCGTAGCAAAACATTATTTAGTATATTGATTGCGTTCTGAGGCTCGGCTTTGATTGGTCGGTTCGAGTCGAAATCACCAAAGTGCGGATTATCTCCTGAAACAACCAAAAAATAATTACATTTTTTTATATGTTTCGCAAATTAAAAAAAATTGATTCAAATATAGGAAATAATATAATACAACCTATTATGCATATAAATCCAAGTTTCAAATGAAATACATTACATATGATTTTTTTTCAAATCTTCCTAATTTTCAACAAAATATACAAATATGTTATTTCACTATGAAATATTAAATTAGAATGCCTATACAAAATTTGCTTTAAGAGAAGTACTTAACGAAATATCATTAAATTCCTTTTTCACCTCATATAACACCTATAACAGCCTTACAAACTGTTATTGATTGTTTTACAATATTCTAATTACATGATTTAAACCTTTCATCCATGGTGAATATATATTTTAGATCATTATATTGTTTGTAGTACATACGCTCTTTAAAAATATTTTAATTTACGGTTATTAAATAATAGTTTTGATACTCATACTTGAAGTTGTTAAGTATAATCATTACACCACACATATTAACAATTGATTGATTGAATAAAATCCTTTTTAAATTACTTAATTTATAAGTGATTATTCGTTAATTAATAAAGAAAATTTATTTTGTGCTTCATAAAAAAAAACTATTGACCTCAGTCTTTACACCCTAACGGCCGCTCTTTATACGGCATTTCGCTATAACCGCCCTCTTCAATTAAGACACGTTTTCGATTTACGGCCTAAAATGTTTCGCTATAACGGCAAAAGAAACTTTTTTCGATGTCAATATATCTACATGTTGCCAATCTTGCCCAAGCGCAATAATTGATTCGTTATACGGCTTTTCGCTTTGCGGCCAAGTTTCGTGGAGCGTATCTAGGCCGTAAAGCGAGGTATGGGTGTATTATAATGCATCTGTGAAAATCGTCAATTATACATTTTATTGCATGATACTTATTGTACATACAAAGCTAATATTTTAGAAATTCAATTGAATTCATTAAATTAATAGTTGGAAATAATCACTTAATAAAATAATAATTCATTAATTTTCACTAAAATGCATAGTAGAATAAAATAAACAAATAATTACATATTTAATAGTACAAATTGATCATTTGGGCACTTAATTAGTTCAAAATATATATTTCGTAGTATACACTTTATGAATGAATCATTAAAGAATAATTGATAGAGACTACTATTTTTTTATTGAATTGATATCTTATGACATTGCCAATGATTGATATATACTTGATCACCTAAACGAAAATCAATGAAGAAAGCGATGGTTTTTTTATTTAGCAAAAATGAGCTGACGCACAGTCAATAAATCTGTAGGAAGAAATTAACTACAAAGATGAATAGATTTTGAATTGCTTATAACTCTAATGAGTATTTTTGTTATTACATGAATAAATGGGAAGAAAGATGTCGGTCAATAGCCCTAGTTTCACGTAGTATACAGTTTAAATAATATTAATAAATTATGTATTTGATATGTGAATTGTCTGTATGATTTATACCTGATGGCTCTCCGGTATCAATGACAACTCCATCAACACTCGGACCGAAGGCGAATGCAAATTCCGGGGCTATGATCGGTGTGGACATTAAGACATCCAGCTGCTTCTCTCGAAGACATTTCAAGAGGTGGATGTGCGGTAATTCCGGAGAACAATTGGCATGGATTGCGACTTGAGCCGCGTACCTCGATGGTTCCTGGACTAAAGCCCACGGAGATAGAGCAGATCCCGACATGAGAACCGCTCGATGGAATAAGACACCTGCAAATAGAAAGACAAATATGAGTTAGGGCAATCTCGAATTTGCAATTTATATCTAATGTATGTAAACGCGCGAAGGCAAATTGTTATTGCGGATCTTGAGAAGAAGAGCCTTCGGAAAGTGAGAGAGAAAAAAGCGACGGGAAGGAAGGATGGAAAAGTGTAGGAACGAGGGGGAAGAATAACGAAATAGACCATTCGGTGCAGAATCTCGCTGTCGGAGCGAGTTTCTTAAAGTGGTATGTAGATATTTCACGATAGTCCTCCTCCACTCTGCGGATTTTCGCGGAGCGTTGGCGAAAAAAGGGCCTCCGATGCACACGCGGCGTGGGGTAAAAAGGGAGGTCTCCTCCGCTCGACCCTCCGCGCCCCCCCGCATTCAACGTTTATGTGCAGAGAAAACTTTCGAACAGCAAGGGCTTGCATGTTCTATGCAAATTAAATGCAACAGAGCGTGTGAATATTCAAATCCTGGAGCGGCGTTCGGCCGCTGCATAAGCTTAATATCAATACACCCGGTATTGTTTCGCGATAAACATTTACCAACAGTATTATGGAAGAAAAAAGTGTTGCACTCTAAACTGATTCCCTCCAAAAAATCCACCGCTTTATATAGTCTCCATTTACAACCAACACAACCATCCAACTATTAAACAATTATTTTGTTATTCATTCTCATAAGTGCATTAAAAACAAATAGAAAATAAACTCTCATTTTCTCATAAAAACATTATTATGTACATATTTTCATTGGTCCTGATTTGAAACAAAACTAAGTATTTCTGCCCGAAAGTTTAAGTAATGCATATTAAATGAAGTTCTACTTAAAACTCAATCATTGCAGATATTACATTAATTGTAAAGGTTATAAAGTTATTTGAAATATGTATAAAATATATGTTTATCAGAGCAAAATCACCTATGTTCTTTAGCCCTTTGTACTTTCTTACTAATTCTACATTTTATTTTTTATTGTTTTAATAAATTTTAGTATTATATTTATCTACTTTTATTGTTCAATGTTTATAGGCTTCAATTTTGAAATATAGACCACAATATTCAATGAAAAAGCGCGAAATTTAAAAAAATTACTACTACTTTTCGAAATAGAGTGCATCTCATATTTTTCTCTCTATAATTTATTATAAATAACGAATGCATATTATATTAAATTACAAATCTCTTTAATTCATGATGTGGTCGGCCGCTAGAAAATAGAGAGAACATTCCGTTTCATATGAAGTATGCTAATGAAAGTGAATGAAATAAATCTGCGTCACATTTGCGTCCATCATATATATTCATGTTGGAGTAATTTAGGTACTTTTTAACCGTATCACCAACTCTATGCACGCATATGGATATTATAAATGATGCATGCATCCAGGAGATGAAGCGAGGAATTTAAAATTCATGCTTTGTTTAACCGTTTATTTAGATAATGTATTCACACCGGCAATTAGGCAATCTCACTTTTCGTTTTTTATTTTCGCGTACGTAATTTTACTTCTTTCTGAATTGTTAAAACTTCTGCAATATCTGGTTTAATTAGGTAATTTAATATTAATTGTAATGGAAAGTAGTTGCTACGCTATAAATGCCAAGTATTTTTTCAAATTTTGTACGTATAATATTTGTTAATTTACTTGTGGCTACATTAAATATACAAAGAAGTATAATACCTTATGCAAGAATAGTAGTTTTGTAAATGTAGCCAAGTACATTTAATAGGTAAAGTACTTGAAATTTATCGCATGAGAAGATTAGTATATTTACTTTATAAACGGTTATAATCAAGTAATTATTGATTATTATAGTATATCAACAGTTAATTATACGTGTCATGTAGCGAAACTCTAACAGCACAAGTACTTAACGTTGAGTATAATTTAGATCATAGCGCAACACACGTCGCAAGTACAGATTTACACAGATTGACAAATACATCTTGAAGTTATTTGGTAAACATAACTTGCACGTATCAAATTAAAGCGTTTCTCTCTTTAAATAATGTAATCAAGTATATATAAATATATAATCTATTATTTACTAATTCTGTTAAAAAACGATTTGCTTAGTATAAGGCAAATGGATTACGTATAATTTATAAAAATATGTTAATTTTAATTTGATTTTTGTAAAAGTATTGGTATTTGTATTGTAAGGTAACTAAATGTAAATGGAACAAAATATAATACCAATGTTAGTGCACGTGAAGGTCGTCTCAAGGAATTAGTGAGTGGATCTTCAAAGATTCTCTTAGATCGATCAATAGACTTCCGGCCAATAAGTCAATTACAGGCACACAGAAAGCCAGTTGGCAAGGCGTCAAGACGCCCAGTTAGTTGATAAATGGAGGGCAGATAGCGTCCCTACTTTGCCTTTGAATATTACATATATAACCGAAGAGGTATGTCCACCGGACATATCCTCCAACTGTATTTACAGCATACCTTCAGACGTGCGTATGATTTACGAGCACATTAAACACACTCGACGTTAAGAGAGGTTCCGACACCTCGCACTTTCCAACTCGCAAGGATAATCGAAAATTGCTGAAACGGAACCCCGAGCTTCCCGTTAGTTCAAAGCCTTTCTATGATTAGTTCAATTCGGTAGGCGACACGTACAATACTTTGGTAAACATATTTATATCTTAGTATAAATAACGAAACAAACAGTATTGTTAGTAACAATAGTTATATATAATAACCGGTTTTTATTCTGTTCATTTTTTGCATAATCTTTAATCGTTATTGATTGAGTCCTACGGATAATTGGAAGGTGGTCCATACTAAAATAAAGCTATAGGAAATAGTTACCTTCAGGTACTGCGCTCGATGTGAGGAGGAAATTGACGCAGGCTGCGCCGGTGCCGTGTCCAACAACGGTGACGTTCGTGGGGTCTCCTCCGAAGACTGCAATATTCTCCTGAATCCAGTGCAGGGCTGCAATCTGATCCATGAGCCCATAATTCGCTGGGGATTTCAGATACGGATCCGTGTTGGCATTGAGGAAACCTGAAAATCGAAATACTCAATAGAAAAATCCGGCTGAAATTTCCTTCAAATCAACACGAAAGAGAACATATTCGTATTTTAGCTCCACTATTCGCAGTCTGTTTCTGCAATCTTATAAAAGTTACTTCGATCGACAATTTTATATTCTTCTATAAAATATATATATATTTGATTATAGAGTGATTTTCTACTATATTTTAACATGTGAAATTAATAATAATTGGTTTTGTACATATATTAGCTTTTCTTAATCAGTAATAATATTTGACACTTTGACGTTAGGTGACTTGTGCAATTTCGGACAAATTGTGAAACATTCTCATCTGTATACAATTGGTTATGTAAATACGAGGCTTTATAATTAATGAATCGGAGGTGGATAAGATACGTTAAATTGAAGTGTCGCACAGGGAGATTTTATTTCGCAAAACAAACATCAAAGTTAAACTTTACTCAGACACACCTCCGGCAGTTTCCTGCAAGTCCCTAGCTATTGTTGGTTTCACTCAGCAGTCAAAGAGAATCACAGGTCTATTGTAGGCAGATCTTTAGATAAACAAGCAGTGCAGAAATGCGTTATTTGCTTTTGGTTTTAACCTTTTGAAGGGTAACCGCAAATGAGGAAATTTGCCAGAAATGTTCATTCTCTATTCCATATCAGTCTATGTAGAGGATATGGGATTTTCAATTGTCAATTCTGCACATTGTAATAACAATTCATATTGAGATAATACAATCATTTGTTGATTCATTTTATGCTGATTATTTGATAATTAGTGATACATTAGAGATAAAATGAAAGTTTTCTTTCTATAGCAAACAAATTTTCAATTGTGGCTAATGCTAATTGTAATAAGTAAAACAATGACTATACTTGGATAATTGTACTTCGTTAATTAATTTCATTGTTAGGGGATCTGTGGATTCATTGATAATTAGTAATAATAAACGCTTTTTTTTCTAACAATTGAATGAATTTGTTCTTTTTTCTTGTTCATTCAAATTAATGATGATTGAATGATGGGGTATGGTGCAAATTGTAGTAATTGGAAACTGGGCAATTTTTGCAATTGGATTTTTTCCCCTTTAATTATTGGCTAAGCTCACGCAAAAGTCCTATCTAATTTCATCCCTTGAAGTAAGTCATGAATACGGTTTAATTGTAATAGTGGGGGATTTGGGTCGCGCCGTTTGTATAAGAGATGAATCGCGAATTAGTTCTAGGAATGGGGGAAAATCCCGCCGTTAATCCGAGCGATTCAATTGGGTCACAACTCACCAAGTAGTGGAATAAATCAACAAGAGTTGGAAAACAAAACCGCAATCTCTTCTGATAATACCGCCATCGGAATTAATTGTCCGCCAGGTTAACATATTTGTACAAATCAGCTCTGGCTGGGTTAAACGCCGCGATAAATTGACAATAATTTCAGTTAACCCGATTCCCTCTGATTATACAAGAAAAATAACAGAATAACCTATGCTCTATAGCAGTATTTTTCAGCCTAGAGATGTTTTAGGTCAACAAGTAGCGACAAATTTGAAATAATAGCTTGAATCATTCCTAGGAAATTTTCTTTGTAATTAGTAAAAGGGTTGAAAAACGCTGGTCTATAACCTGTAGCTATATTATCAATGTAAATCAAAATCTTATTTCTTTGTTTAAACTATTGCTTTACCTTACTATATGTTATAAAATATATGAAGAATCTTATGAACATCTATAATTTTTTAGTTTTAAGGTTTTCATATGCAAATTTTATAAAATTAAGTAGTTACTGATTACTGAATAGTTTTATTAAATGAAATAGACTTGAAATTGGAGTTGGAATTGTAATTGATATAATCGTTAACAATTGAATAAATAAATCATTAAATTAAGTTCCTAATATAAAAATTTCAAAAAAGTTATGTTATTAGTAAATGAAAATCCTTCAATAGTTGTATTTTTATTATTTGAAAACAATTAATTATGGTAAACCCCTAAAGTTTTAACTACGTGAAAATGTGAACGTAAGACGGAAAAAGGAAGAAACAAACAACAGTCTGCGTTCATTTCTTACTTTCGTAAGTGAAGGAGGACTGGCAAATGAAAATCCTTTAAATCAGTTTGTCGGGCGGCGGCGGTGAATAGTTCGGTGGAGTTCAATTTGGGCCAAAACTTAATTCCGAAAGGGCCGAAACTTGCCAGAAAAACTTCCCAAATTAAATTCCTCGCCAGTGAGTTCCCTCCATACTTGCTGCTGCGCTTTTTGCCCATCGCCTTTCGCCTTCAGCTTCAGCCTTTTCACATCATTCCCATTCCGATAAATTGAAATGATTACATTTTTATCACATTAAATAAAATCGTACACTAATATTATTTATTATTAATCATAACAACACAAAATTGATAGAATTGTCAATATTTCAGCAATGAAATTATTTATACCTACATATGTTTTTGTTTACTTAACCATACCATACTATGCTTACATACTAGTATATAATATTATACACCCATACCTCGCTATGGCCGCTCTTTATACGGCATTTCGCTATAACGGCCCTCTTCAATTAAGGCACCTTTTCGATTTACGGCCTAAAATGTTTCGTTATAACGGTCGATATATCCACATGCGCAAGCGCAATAATTGATTCCTTATACAGCTTTTCGCTTTGCGGCCAAGTTTCGTGGAACGTACTGCAGTACAGTACATACTAGCACAAAGCAATATAACAGAACTTAAATAGTAGTACTTGAATGTGTACTATTATGAACTGTTATTTATTAAAGTATTTATTTTGTTTATCAGTAATTATTAAGTACTTAACAGTTAACAACACATAAAAGTATATATAGTAGCAAATCGAGATCTCTTAATTAACAATAAACACCGTCTTTAAATGTTCGTTAACTGAATGAACTGCATTAAATTTTCCTATTTTAAGAATAAAACATCTTATATCACTTATTTTATATACTGTATTTCAAAAATATTCACCCCTTAACTGATATAACAAATAGGTTTTTAACATTTGATTGGTTGCGTTTCTAGTCAATACTTTTCATAAAGTTCGAAATTGCAGTCATAACTGTCTTCATTTCGAATCCTTGTGCACAAAACTATTCGCTATATACAATCATGCGTCGCTGATTGTTTGCAGCGAATTCGATTGGAATTGCTGAAGTATTTCAATGTTGGAGTTGCTCGTTGAATCACATAACAGTGTGCCACATGACCACACCAGTTCTGTAAGGACATATACAAAGTCTGCAGTTTAATATGTAACCATAAAATGAATTCTATAAACAATATCTCATTATTATTTACAGTCAGTTCATTGTTATTTCTATAAAAGTGTTAATTACAAATTATACATTACAAATAGTAAGTAATTAAAAGTATTTCATTCCAATTAAAAACGCTAAATATAAAATCAGAATGTATGAAATTGTTCGAAGCGTTCGAAGCTGACGAAGTTGGGAGACCATTGCTTTGGGGTAATCCTAAACACCCGAAAATCCATTGAAAAACGGAAGCGCGACTCTCACCGAATTCATTAATCAAAGCTTAATGCAGTAATCTTATGGCGTTTGTACTTATAAATG
>JAFMTC010000827.1:2036-16723 GCA_018845635.1 Nicrophorus orbicollis | reverse complement strand
TGTAAAACGTACAGATAAAACTTCATGTTAATATTCCACATTAAATGTACAAACACAAAATGAAATATGTATAAACTCACCATATTTGCTTTTCTCAAACCGAGACAATTTTGAATTTGATAGCTTTGGGGGAGATGTAATTTCTGAAATAAATATTTTCCATGGATAAAAATGAGAAACGAGGGGTGAATTTTCTGAATTTTTATATAAATATTTTCCCAGGATACAAATTATGAGCAGAGGAGTGCGGATATTATGTGACCAGTTTCAGATGAAGGTTAGTTTAATAGCTAGATTTTAGATTAGCGTTCAAAAGTTTGTTTAGATTAAGATGAAGGTCAGATTAATGGTAAGTTTTAGATTGCGATTTAAATCTTGGGTTAAGTTTGGATAGATTTACGAGACTCCTGATGCAATTATTCCTTCGAGACCAGTACATCACTTTCTTATAAAAATAACACACTAAACTGTTTGAACGCAGAATTGTGGCGCATAATACATTTATGAATCACGAAATCCCACACGAACTTAAGACTTAGAAATTAGGCTAAAACCCAAATACATGTGGTAAGTAAATAACATAAAAAAACGTGCATGCATTACTTTATTATTGGTGTTTGACCAAAACTTAATAAACAAAAATTAATCATTGTAATCGAATGTTCGTTGACCCTAAACATTCTTGTTTCTTTGTTGGTTTTTGACTGACTGTTATAAAAACTTTATATTTTTTGTGGTCATTAGCCTTAATTATTAAAAAATAAGTAATTACTAATCGCATAAACAAATACCAATAGATATTACCACATGCAACATAAATCAAGATTCCAGTTCATTTTTAAGTCGTTCGAATTTCTTTATATTTCGAAGATCAGTAAATCTATCTTGACGATATTTTGATGCGAGTCATAAAATTTCAATTTTGCGTCATCTTTTGATACAAACTTGCAATAACTGCGTATTATTTTACATCGTTTCAAAGTGTCGTCATCTTTGATAGCGTTTTAAAAATCTGTGATGTATATTTATGTAAAGAGCAAAGGATCTTGACATATGGATTTATGAAATAAATATAAGACTTCAATAATATTTTTATAACTGTAGAACTGGTCCAAGTTATCTTATCTTCTTTTTTGTAAGAAAAACGATAGCTTAAAGTTGCATAGACCACATTCTATTTGAAACTGTAATATCTTCAATACGAGGTGTTGAAGTCGAAAGTAGAATCATTAATAACAGTTTTGCGGCTCTCTAGTTTCCTCTCCCAGACAGTTTCAAATGTCAGCTTTCAATTAACGAAACGGGAACTATTTAAAAACTTTCCGTTCACTTTTTGCATCACGGACATCATTAATATTGTGCCATCAACGGAAATGTTCCACAGGTGCTTAACTTTATCAATGATTATTATTTTGATATTGCTTAATTTTTGAGTCATCAATAGATGAAAATTTAATGCATTTAACGGAATTAATTTGCAGTAATTTAGGAGCGCATTGTACAATATGGTCTGCATTAAATCAAATATGTTGTAAACGTGATATTACACAATGCAATATGTTTGTCATTAGATATTTGTTAGAGCACGTATGCAAATAGAAAATAATTCATGAAGTTCGATTGACTTTGCTTTGTACGTTTAATTAAATTACTGCATTTGCACTTGCTTTGATCCCTTGAATATAAATAGCAATACATATCATTACTAATAGTTTTATACTTTTGTCACGTTGGCTTTACTGATACTCCTTTATAGAATATTTCATTTGCAAGTGAAACACTTATTTTAGTATCATACATTTGTATTCGTCATTAATGATATTTAGCAACTAATCAAACTCAGTTTAATTACTGTAAACATGTTTTGTTAGTTTAACAACGAGATACAAAATAATACTTCGTAGTTTTTGTTGTACGATGTGGCTCAATAGACACTAGGTCAGTGTAATAACTCCGAAGCTATCAGACACGAACATATTTATCTATTCGGTATCCTTCGGATCTCAGCATCCCTTAAAAAAAGCAAAATAGAAATAAAACACAATGCACGAAAATCATACGGAAACGATAGCCCAGCAAAAACAGGGATGACCAACAAACGTTGGCAAAGAATCGGAAACAGCTTAAAATCCAGATAAACGCTGACGACGGGTCCCAAACAAAGGGCACTTTAAGAGCATATAAAACCCAGTGGCACGAAACGTCCCACCCAGAAAGATTAAATATTTATATAAACAAGTCGATACATGCAAATATTTATATCAAATAACACTATTATTAATTTTCTTTATTGATTATCTCCGGTTTATGGTGCGCGAAATTCGTTTTATATCAAACGATTTTGCAGGCGGTGCGTAGTTTCAAAACATCAAAGCATTTTTATTTACAACCTTCGTTTCATACGCGCACGCCAAGTTTACAATATTCCTTTTCCCTTCATACCCTAACGTCTCGAGTTTAGCGCAAGGTACGAAAATCTCAACATGCGCTAAAGGATTTTGCGTATCTTTGTTCGCAAGGAATTTCATCTTTCGCTCAAGAATACCTAAAAAGATATATCAGCAAAAATAAAATCGTAGGATGTGTGTTTAAGTTAGTGTATGGAATTTGATTTGTTTACTATTTAACGGAAAGGTTACTCAATTGCAGTTTCAACTGCATAGTTAATATTGACTATTTTGCATTTTTTCTATGTTTTGCTGCAGTCGGAAATGGAAACCTGTTTGGAGGAAAGAGCCATTATTAAGATATTTCCTATTTAAGAAAAAATAGAGCCCCACGTAGTGTTTCAGTTAAATACATCTTAACTATCCGGACATTACTTTTGGAGATTCTGGGATAACTTTGTTTAGAGGATACATTAGGGCAGTAGTGGGCTCTTGGCATTAGTTAAGTAATGATGTAAGTGTCAACTTAATAAACAAAAATTAATCATTGTAATCGAATTTTCGTAGGCCCTAAACATTCTTGTAGGCCCTAGGCATTGTGCCTAATGTGTGAAATGGCTAAAACTTGTCTGAACTCAAGTTTGGTGCTATGGACTATGTTGAGAAGGCTACTGGATTAGTTTCAATTGGATATGATGTTCCTGTCTATGTTGATCAAATTGTGAAAGCATAGAATCAGAATTATATTAATTATATGGTTTTCGTCGTTCATGTATCAAGATGAACTACTAAGAAAAGTTATCAAAAAAGTGTTTATTAATTATCTAAGAATTAATAAACATGGAATTATGGAATCATTATATGTTCAAATATAATTAGCAGATTCAATTTTAGTAAAAAAATAATATAAGACTACAGAAATTGATTAATAAATGTTTAATTGGAAATTTTCAAAAGCGTTTATGGGCAATTTTAGTTTGCTAAATATATCTTCTTATGAAATATTTTTCACCTGAAATATCTTTGGGTTGGTCTATTTCATTAAAATAATTGGTAATTAAATTAAGTGCTAATTATAAATTTAAGGTTGATTTTTTTGTTGAAAAACTTTTATCATATAAATAATAATAATTAAATAAGTTGTTTAATTTTTGTGAAAAATTAAATGAAAAATGTTTAATTTATTATTAATAATATTCTAAACATTGACTTAATCTATTTATAATGAAGCTGTATTTGGTTGGAAATCGATATAATAATGAGAGGAATTTGAAGGAAACTTTTGAAAATATTTAATATCTTGGCATTTTTGTATATGAAAAATCCGGACGGAATCGATGAGTCGGGCTATTAAAGTTTTACATAGAATAATATTTACCGACAATCCCGATGCACTTTAAATTTATATTAAGCTTTTTATAGGCTTTTATAGGCTCCGAAGTTTGTGTGAACGAAGAGTGTATAAAATGTAGTCAGCGTTTCGCACGAGAGGCCATAAAAGAGATTAAGAAGTTCTCAGTGGTGCAAACTAGTTTGTCCCTGTCGCTAACCTCTCCCATGTTGATTATTTTAAAAAGAGATTAGAACAAAATTAAAACTGCAAAACTTGGGATGAGGAACGGAAAGATTTCAAATAGAAATTGGTAACTGCAATTTAATTGTTTATGAATGAATGCAATTTGGGAGTCGTTGCGGTATGGGATCGTCCATCACTGGTCGGACCAGAGACTCTAAATCATGGTCCCCACTCATACATAACGTATGGTGGACAATCCTCCGGCGACCCTGATGGAAGATCCTTGTTGGCCGTTGCTACACCACGACTAAGACGGATAGCACTTGGTTCAATGGGTCATCTATGCCACCCGCAAAATGCACAAGCTACGCCAAGAATTACATTAGCTTGAAAACACGCAAACCTCCCAAGATGGATTACACTCGCTGTAATCAACTTTTCGACGTACTTTTCAAATATTCCGCCATTATTCAATCATCCCCTAAAAACGATTGCTGAAGCCGATGCAATTAATAATGCACGTGCGATAGTTCCCAAATATAACAGGAAAATGTTTCCAGCTTAGAGAACGTGCACAGCTTAAGCTTTTACACCTTTGCTCTGCTCTATTTTCGTTTGAGCTAATCGGACAAAATATAAACACAATGCGATACGACAACGGCAGTTGTTCGATTATTCCAACCGTCTCTAATGCGTTTAGTTACTACTACAATCCGTGCGTAATTCATTTTTAAACGAAACTAAGCGCACTCTGTTACGTTTAGTAGTTAAATCATTTACAGAAGTTTAAACCTAAATGTCGCATGTTTCAGCATCGCTTCTGCATCTGCTTTATATATTTAGTAGGAAGAACAACAAAAAAAAAGACGACGAGAGGAAATTAGTATATTTAGAAAACGGGCACGAGCGTGCAAAATCTTTATGCAAATGTAATTTTCAGGAAAGAAAAAACAATGAAGTAATTTTTTAATTAAACCGCTTACCTACTTGGGTTTGTCTCGGAGGACACATTTTTTATTCCGTCCGACGTTTATTTGTGAGTTGTCAGGCTTTTTGCGCACTCAATGAGATTTATTTAGGGTTAACTAAAACGTATGTCACATGACAAACAGAGTGAGATTTTCAGATTAGCCGCACGTTCATGGATTTACACAACAACTGTATTCAACTATAAATCATATGAAGCAGCTTTTTTTCTTAAAAATATCACAAACACAGAAAATACAATAAAATGAAGAAATACAAAAGGCATTATATAACATTTTGAATGAAGAATCATTAAAAGTTGAAAATGATAATCCATGACGTGATAATAACTGAAGTTTTCTGAACGGAAATATGAAGAAACTTTAGTAAATAAATATTAAAAGTAATTACTGAAAATTGAAGTAGTTAAGTTAGATAGTTACGTTGAAGATTTATCAATAGATTTTTAGGAAAAATATTTCAAAAAAATTCGCAAATAGAAAGATTTCGATTCTTAGCTAAGGAATAAGTAAATAATAAATATATTTTGAAAAAAAAACCTAATTTTTAGATATTAAAAACCAATTCACATTATTTTCATTTGATTATTATGAAGATATTAAAACTTATCTTCAACTAAAGTATTATGAGCACATGCAATGTTCTAATTTCATAGTTGATGTGAGAATTTCAAGCAAATCTCGGTGATTGTTAAACAGTCGGATTTGGTACTAATCAATCCCACAGAGCCGTATCTACTAATCAATGTTCTGTGCACTGCAAACAGGATTGTTAACAGTAGGTCAGCAGAGAATAGTTTTTTTTTTTAGAATTACGTAGTTATCAGATCAATAGATGTATTCTCGTGTAACAAATAATAGCTTGTCAAGATTATTGCACAAGGAAACATAAAGTTGTTAAGAATATGCTTCAACACATTTCTATTTTATTTTATTGGTTTTGATAAATTAATATCACATAACCGTAAATTTGTTACGAGTCAATTTAATGGTTTTCCAAAGGGATCTCCTAGATAAGAAAAGGAACCAGTAAAATATTGTCACCCTACTATTTTGACTTATCTGAATTACATAAAACTTCTTTATGGTTTTGTTAATGATATCATAAATAATAATTTATTGGTTCGTATGAAAATGCACATTTAAATGATTTCAAATATTTTGAATTATTAATTCTTTAGTTTTTCAAGTACAATACAATTTATCATCTAATTATATAATTTAATAAAAATTTTAAAAAAATGGATTTTAATACTAGAAAATCAAAATTAGAATATCATAAAATGCATACTTAATATTCAATAGTATATTTTATTATAATTCTAAATATTTATGTAATTTGTATAATAAATAAAGAATAATAACATCAAAAACTTGTATAGTGAATAGTTTAAGTATATTCACTTGCAGCAGTCATTTTAATTTAATTATTATTAATGTATCAATATTTTTTCATCCTTTTAAGTGTGTATTACAATATATATGATTATATATATACAGGATTTCCCCTTTAAGTAGTTTTATTCTCGAGGCAGGATATGAGATGATCAGATTGAGTATATCATCTAAATCTATATACAATATGTAAATTTTAACAAGGAAAGTGAAAGCTATTATCTTACAAATAAGTTTAGGAACAGAATGGAATATAAAGTAGTATTATATTGATTAATCAAGATTATCTAATTATTTCATTTCAGAAGAAATCAAATATTTTAAATTGAATAATACACAACATTTGCCAAGTAATTTGTCAAATATGAGATTATATGAAAGGGATCTTTATAAGTAATTGAAAATTAAGTATTTATTAAAGATATTTATAAAGTATATTACCACATTTAGAAAAATTGTAAATGTTACATTAAATAGGTTCAATTCCTCAAATTTACGTTTACTTGATTTAAAATAAAAAAGGTCAACAAACATGTAATTTTGCCCCTTTGGTCATAAATTTCGGCAATAAATTATTAATTAATATATGTATTCATATGTGGGATAATTTTAATATACAAAATATTATTTACACAGTTTAATAACAACAATATTTAATTAATATACGAATAATTATTATATAAATGACTTGTTATTTACAATACACAGAGTAATTCATCGGAAGAGTTCATTAATAATTCTATATATTTATATTTTGAACAAAATTACTGTTGTGTTAAATAGTTAAATAATATAATACTTTACTTCGTAAATATGAACTTACTTTACAAGTGATTCAATTATTTTATATGTATTGATATTAATTGCCTAGATATATATATATTGCATACATTACTTGGCAAGTATCGATTTGGTACGTAGATAATTAAGAATACTAAAAAAGTGTGAGGTATTATAGGTATTTTTTTTTGATAATAATGTAATATATCAGATATGAAAATAGAAACTTAGTTAAAATACACGTTTTCTACATATCAAATGACTTGTAATTAAAATGTATGTTTTTTAATAATTATATAATATGAATAACATTACTTCTTTGTAGGTGTTCAATATTTTAGTAAACTCAACGGGGATTTTCAATTCAGAAAGTATTTTTCTTAAAAAATGAATAACATTAAGTACCATGAAGAGAAATTACTTTATTCAGCTTACCAAAGTATTGATTGATAACTTCGTGATTAAATATACATAATTGCTATTAGATACTTTTTAAATTTGGTTCAGAAAGTACTCCATTTTATTTGAATAAAACATCGAGTGATCCCTTTGGAAGGTCTCAAAAAGAGATGCTTAATAAAAAGGAGGCATTGCTATCAATGTGGTAACATTGTATACTATCAGATTTGCAGAAAAAAGCAGCGGAACGATAAATCACCGTGTGTTTAGTGCGCATCAAATGTGATTGTAATTTATGGGTGAGTAAAAGATATAAATAAAGTGAAATAGGTAGAGAAGATGCAATAAAGACAATGCACGTGGGCGGATGGGCCTGTGTGTATAATAAATAATAAATAACTTATTAACCAAATAGTGGCAATTCCTGGTGCGGTAACCGGAGAACCGAATGGACACATAAACTCGTCGCAAGCGTATATATGATGCACGAACCAGGTCGTCGGAGCCGCTCTCCACGTCCATATTACCAATCGTTTGCTTTATGATCCACCATAAAAACACCATAAAACCTCCCAACTGTATACCCACGTACAGCAGTGGGCAAACTGCACACAGCAGGACCGCAACTGCGACTATCCCAAGTAATCATAACGTACGTTTAATGCCCTTCTATTGCCAATCATTTACGCCCAAGTAATTCCCGATTAACGCACTTGCCGTGCCATTACCTAAACTACTTCAGACCAAAAATACAGATATAAACATATATATTATATAAATCGAAACGAGACAGAAACAGAGACACTTATACATAAAACATTTTCAGGTTTGTCTCCGAGAGGAAATTAAAAGTTTATGTAAATGCGGAAGGGCGGCGCGAAGAGGCAGTGTTCATATACCGCCTCTTGCTTCCTCTTTTATTTCTCTTCTTTTTTAGGTCAAGTAAATGGACAATCATGCAAAGTACGGAATGTCAAGGAATAAAGTATGCAAATTTCGCACGACGGTAGAATAATAATAATACCGTCAGGCCCATAGACATAAATCAGATTGTCGAAAACTTGATATATTTCTTTGATTTGTTATTTATATTATGCTTACGTTATATTATGAATTATATATGCAATTTATCAATAAAATACAATGTAAAAGTTTATAGTGTTATTATTTATATACAAATCTAGTAGAGCATTAGTATATTCAATTAATTGTATTTTTTACTTTTAATTAACGTATTTTTCCAATTGTTTCTCTGCTTCGTTAATATCATTAATATTTGTATTTATAGATGTTGTATGCGTATTACACAAACTTTTTTTGTTAATTAGTTTTCTTCTTATAATAATACGATACAATTACAACTGGAATCAGATTTTACTTGAAAACATCTTAATTTATGCAAAAATTATGTTTTAAAGACAATACACAATAATATAATAAAATATATACATATTTTTCATTATATGGTTTATTAATTTGCGGGTTAATTATAGTTTTGAGTTAATGGATATTATTATTGTTATATGATACTGTTTCATTTGTTGTCAGAAAGAATTATTGTATATACTGTACAAAATATAGTTATCATTACTATAAGGCTTCTTTATAGAATACTCGGAGGTAATCTAAGAAGTTATGTCCAGTGATGTGGGAACTCTGGAATTCGGGTGAATATCCTCATAACGCGTAATGGGGTAGTAAAATGTCCGATGCATTTAATCTTTCTTGGGTAAAGTGATACATAGATCTATAAAACTCTACGTATTCTCCTTCAAGACAATTGTAATAATTACCTCATAACGAATTATGGGTTACTTAAACGTCTAAGTTGATTAATATTATTTCTAAATTAATACAAATGTTCATATATTGTGATAAAATTTTTGATTAAAAACGTAAAATTATAATTAATACGTATTATTCAAACATATATATTATGAATTAGATAATTTACAAGAAATTATAGCAATGTTTCAAAATTTCAACGAAAAATTCTAAAATGTATCCATATGTATTCCATGATTTTACTACGTAACCTGCAATTTTATTTATCCTGTAAGGACGAAAAAACTCTCATCAAAGGAGTGGAAACACTTAATTGATTGAGCGAATGGGGAAGAAATGTAGGTTAATGACTTTGACCTCATCTACGAGCATGAGTAATTGCACCTTAAACTGTGATCAAAATAATCATAGTTTATTCAGTGAACGCTACAGTCAGTTGTGGATTAATTACTGTAATCACCAATGATCCCTTGTGTAATTATTTGGAGATATTTAGCATTTTCAAACAATCAATATGAAGTAATCTTGATCTATATTTAATATGAATTCAGGTCTTGTATTGGTACACATATATTAGTGTAGAGAGGAATTACATTACGAAACTGAAAGCTCCAAATTCAATTACTATTACATGGAAAGGGAAAAAAGAATAAAACGCACACACAACACGAATGGAATGGCAAATTATGTCACATGCAATTACAAAGAAAATAAATTATATTTGCTGACTCTATGCTGTTCTAATCAAATTAAGCGTTGCGAAAAGAATGCATGCATTGGATGAGTGGAATATTTCCTTGTCATTGAATTATTTAAAATTTATGGGGATATGCATAGGTGGGAACGTCGAAGGATAAATATTTTATGAGTGTTAGAGAATGAGAGAGAAACACAAAGGAAATAAAAGAGAACAACGGCTTCTGAAAGATTATTATAAATTGGTTTCGTAGTTTATTCTATTGTGACAGGGTGGTGTGTAGTGGAGGAAAATTATGGTGGATGAACTGCGACTGCGGACAGGCTGTGGGCCAAATGTAATATGGATCCAGTCGTGAATATTGTCAAAAATGATCGATGGACTTTATATATTCTGGTAGACATGCATGTTTATTCAGTGCAGACCCATGGATAGATAGATTGCGTGCTCCACTGTACTCCTTGTTACAACTATCTAAACATGTAATTGAATATATTTATTTACCTGTCCCTATTTGTTTGAAATCAAATGCACCGTGTCGAGCAATAGTTTCCAAGCTTTGTAGGTAGCTTTGGAAACTGCCGCTCAATACGCATTTGAATTACGTAAAGTCGGATAAAAAGTTATTTAGTTGCAAACATGATACTCACTCTATTATATAATTTAATTAAATCTGTAGTACCACTTCAATACTACTTGTAAATTTAATTAGATGTTTCATTAGAATCTCGCAATATGACATATTTTATTTTGACTGCCACATACATTGGTAATGCGATTATTTTGGAATATTTTGCAAACTACTTCACTTTCACTGATCATTTCACTTATTTTCTAAACAATTTCTCAACTTATATTTTTAAAGTATTTGATA
This sequence comes from Nicrophorus orbicollis, assembly GCA_018845635.1. NCBI lineage: Eukaryota > Metazoa > Arthropoda > Insecta > Coleoptera > Silphidae > Nicrophorus > Nicrophorus orbicollis. The sequence goes on along the minus strand of JAFMTC010000827.1, from coordinate 5,904 downwards.
CAATTGATTGCATTTCTGAATACAAGTAATTAATATGGGATACAAATGTATCCCACCCGATATCCGATCTCAATAGCCTATTAATAGTGTAAAATCTAACAGTTATAACGTACTTCAATTACTAATGAGGCTTGAAACTAAATTTATAAATAAAAATAGAAAAGTTTGTAATACTTTGTAACATTTTAATATGTCATTTTAGGATAGAATTTTTAGTACATCCAAAAATATGTTTTCGAGAGAATGTAAATTAAAATCTTAAAGTTCCTCCTAAATTACATAAAACTCTACACAGCCTTTAGGAACGCTTTTCGTACCTTCATTAAGTCTTAGAAGAATTATTATAGCCGTAAAGGTATACAACGCGGCAAAATTGACTGTTCTTCCCTTCTAAATACCTTAAAACATAATGCCTACAGTATTTTCTAGACTCCAGAATCCTAGATAATGCATTCTTTTCACCTGAGATCATGTTCAAAGTTAAAATCGCACTACCTGCATATGTTAACAAATATGTTCAACTTATATTAATCATCTATCCAAATTGAGTAAAATAATTATTGTTTTACACAAATTCTACTATTTATTATATACAATTGTATAAGAAAGTAAGACAGTTACCATTATGTTATTTCTATTTAAAAGAAGTTTTCTCACAATAATTGACGGTTTATGGAAATGGCAGGAATAGATTGTATGGAGGTCCATCGTGGACCGTTGGATATTTCCGATTCCGGCGCACAAAAGGACCACTTTCGTTTCCTTGAAAGATAAACGTATTCAACGTCCGCATTTGCATTTCATAGGAAATCAATGCTGCAAAATACATGCTCATGGCCTTTCGTTCTCGGAGAAAAATAAAAGGAGCGAATTTCTCTGTAACGTTTTTCACAGAATGGTTCATCCCGTTTTTCGTGTATACAAATTATATTGCAAGTGATTTAGGTGTTTGGATTATTAAATTCCAAGGCCGGAAGGAAGCGCAACTAAATTCGGTGTCGTATTTCTGCAACTGCGCCAAGTTGGATGTCTTAACGCTGCAAATCTTCTAAATGAGTTCTGATTAAATCTCACACCAGAAGAACATCAAAGAGATTTACTCCGAACTAATGACTCCACTTAGTGGAATTAATGCATTCAATTTGTTTATTATTAACAGGCAAATGCAATTTCGCATTTAATACTCTGTATTATGATTTAGCCGTTTATGCATGTTCATTTAGAAGTGTATGATATACCTTTTATTAGTGATTTTTACTATATAATTGTAATAAACAGTTGTAGGAGCTCTGAATTAGAGGTCCCTAAATTAAGTACCTCAGAATCAAGAGGGTCTCCACTTAATGCCACTGTTCTTGCCGTTAAATTTTAGCCAAAAAATAGTTGATATGAAATGCGTAGCCTAGAAGAAGTGAAATCGGATGGATTCCATCGGAACTATTCATATGTTTACATTGTGATCATGGAACTATCTTGCAAGTTTGGTAGTTGAATTATGTTATTTCATCAGAAGAAAGTTTAGAGTATAAGCGACACTTGATGGTCGGCTACAGGAGGGTACAAATTCTTCATTTGCTGCAGGTAATAAAATGTACTGTATTAAGAAAGGAACTATCAAACAAAGAAATGTTAATGACTATAGGCTTTTTGTCCGATATACTTTAATCAGGTTTTACTGAAAACTGTTATACTGAATAGCTTTTATAAATGCATGAAATAATTATGGTGTGGCTATAAGAGCATATCTGTTCCATACTATTGACATTGTACAAACAAATAAAATGAATGGAACAAAATGCCGGGAATACGTGATTTAATAAAAACAGTACTCGTTATTATTTATTTATCCATCCGTTTATTATTTCCATAGTCCGTGCAATTACGCGAACTGCAATTTAATAAAATGCCCGGGAATTGGTTTTAATTGCATTAAATGCAGCACCCCACCGGAACGGATTCGCACTCGCCGCCACCCCCCAACATCCCGCCCTTCCGGCCGCTCAGATAACCCGCAAAACATCCGCAATGATTATTTCCAATCGCATTTTCTAAACGTAATTTAAATGGCAAATATTTGGCTGGGGAGCAATACCAATTAGATTTACACTTACTGCTTTCAATTGGTGCATAGCATTCGGATACATGGTCAGTGCAAAGCAAAGGTAAGCAGTGCTGCCGGTTAATATGCAAACTCGGATCAGTGCAAAATATGTAATCAAACTTCAATTATTGCACATGTAATGCATGTTATTCGCAAACAAAGCTGCAGCCAACTAATTATATGGTATTTGTTCAAACGAGTAAATTAATGTTCGACTGCATGGAATTGCGGTTATGATTATAGTTTGCAATCATCAAATTGATGTTCCTGGGGATTTACGTAAATGCAAGAAGAGCGGAGACGTGCGGCAATAATAAAAAGCAAACTGTTTGAAATTTCATTGCATCCAATGCGGAGCAGCATCCTACTAGACTTCCAGGCCACCAAACATCTCCTGTACTCATTCTGGGAAAGTGCTTCAACTTACAACTCGCAGCGTTTCTTATAGATGTTTTCAATTAACTGAAGGAACCCGTCTACTCTGTATATAACTTTTCAATTTCAAACCACAACACATATGTTGTAAACCTTAGACTTGAATTAATACAAATAATAAGATTAAATAATATAAAAATACAATACAAACAAACAACAAGAAATCATAAATAAATTTAAATACATAATAAATTTCAGTGCTAATAATAATTCTAGCTTCTATTGATTACAGTATAATTATTCATCTTTCAGAAACAGTTCTGTTTTACATATCATTTATACCTAATTCAGAATAAACGTTTATAATAATAATAATAGTAATAAACATGCAAATTGAAATACACCCAGACCTCGCTTTACGGCCTATATACATTCCACGAAACTTGGCCGCAAAGCGAAAAGCCGTATAAGGAATCAATTATTGCGCTTGCGCAAGATTGGCAACATGTATATATATCGACATCAAAACAGTTTTTTTGCCGTTATAGCCAAACATTTTAGGCCGTAAAGCGAAAACGTCCCTTAATTGAAGATCGATTTAGCGAAATGAGCGGCCGTATAGCGAGGTGTGGATGTAATAGACTATTGACTATAAATCTTTCTGCTTTACATTAATATTTATACTTCCTTTTTTATTTGTTTTCCCACACTAATTAATTTACATATTGAAGGCATATCTCTAACTTAATTATTCATGTTAAAAGTACAAAAAAATAATTATATTATGTTTTTTCTCAGAGTAAATTCGGTTTTTTTATACTATAATTATAATAAGCATTGATATTCATTCAGAATGCTTAAAAGTTACTAATATTATTAAAATACGTAAACACTTGAATAGTATATTACGTAATGTAGTCGTCGTTTACTGACTAATTGTTAATTCAGATGTAACTTAAGTAAGTTATGTACTTCAAAATAAAGAATGAAATAAAGGTATGTAATATGCAATAGAATACTATTAGTATTGACAGGTATTACCAAAATGATCTTATATAAATAGAGGCTTATATGCTGCAGAGGTGCCATAGAAACAGATTGACTGTAATATTCAAAGCACCTTGAACATATTTACTCGTAAACGAAATATGCAAATGTATATTTGAATGTAAGTTTCAGAGCGGTGTGGAAAGGTAGTGTGGAAATGCAATTGTTTCCCCACCGCAAACGACCGCACTCCATGCAGGCACAACTTATTACAACGAAGTAAGCAACTTTGTTTAACGAAGTTTTCTCCGAGGGTAATTTGCATTTTTTAACGATTACATAAAACTGCAGTCAGTGTAAAAATGCAAGAGCATCTCCACTCTTTTTTTCGCACATTTTAGTTTT
>JAFMTC010000816.1:47317-66767 GCA_018845635.1 Nicrophorus orbicollis | reverse complement strand
TTTTTTAAATAACTTTAAGCGAGACTTTAAAACGTCAAAATTCATCGTCACTTCGCAGTTTGTTTGTAACTCGTAAATTTATGTCAACCACACGCTTTTTTATTCGTTAGTACAGGCAATAAAGTTATGTATTGATCTTTTTTAACTTAACATCATATGTGAAAAGCAATACCTCACATAGTCCGGACAATGCATTCAAGGCTGCTTGAATTCGGACTAATCGAGGACTTGAAAACGTTCAAATTAATCGACAAAATTTGGTCAAAACCCACAAATTTGTGTCTACTATAGGTTTTTCCTTTATTGGTAAAGCCTTTATTTATAGATCTTTCATTTAATTTAAGATCACAAAATCCTCGCATAGTCCGGATGATGAATTCAGGGTTGTTTGTAATCGGACTAATAGAGGTAGATAAAATATGGATTAGTTCATTATTTTGACACTTTAATTAGTTATTCTTTGGATTTCCTAGGTAAATATCGCAAAGTACAAAATAAAGTATTAAGTGTTAGATCATATGCTATAGGTTTCTCGTTTTTTGGTAAAGACTTTATGTAATGATCTTTTATTTAATTTAAGATCATAAAATCCTCGCATAGTCCGGATAATAAATTCAAGGTTGTTTGTAATCGGACTAATAGAGGTAGATAAAATATAGATTAGTTCATTATTTTGACACTTTAATTAGTTATTCTTTAGATTTGCTAGTTAAATATCGCAATGTACAAAATAAAGTATTAAGTTTTATATCATATGCTATCGGTTTTTCGTTTTTTGCTAAAGACTTTATGTCTATTGATCTTTCATTTAATTTAAGATCATAAAATCCTCGCATAGTCCGGATAATAAATTCAGGGTTATTTGTAATCGGACTAATAGAGGTAGATAAAATGTAGATTAGTTTATTTATTTGATACTTTAACTAGTTATTCTTTAGATTTCCTAGTTAAATTTCGTAAAGTAATTAACATGATTTATAATACGTAATTGCATAATAAACTAATAGCATTTATTATAATTAAACTATTACACAAAAAGCTATTGTCTTTGCAAAATTAATCAATTATAATGATTTCTTTATTGTATATACCGGTTTTTCTTTCTTTTTTTGTTTCGTTTTCAATACGATAAACATACGATATTCTCACACTTGTTATGAAAATAATTGTGCATTTGGTATTCGCGGCACGGATTCTCCTGTGATCTGCTATAAAAAACGTGTTCATTGTAGTTTTCATCTTTTGTTTTAATAAGCGATGGGTCTCTGAAATGCAGTTCTTACACGTTTCATAAACAACAGTAACCTTGCATTAAAGCCCAATGAAAACGGTGTTGTCTGCATTTTAATCGGCAGCGTTGTTCTAACTCAACGCCAACGGAAGAGCGCAGACGGTCGTCAAGTTAATTAAAGGAAATTGAAGAAATAAAAACACTCCGTTCGTTTCAAATAAACGTTACAAAAAACGAAAAAGAGAGAGTCTACATTCAATATTCAGGTTTTCGAAAAGCATGCATTTCAAGTGGTGTTTGTTCGGAAGTAGAGGGACGGGCAAAGTACGGCCCGGGGGCCAAGATTCGGCTCTATAATGTTCTATCTGGCGCCTCAATAGTATAGACATTTCCAATGTTCGTAAAAAGTATTCCTATCACTGTTGTAACGTATCTATTGATATTTATTATTTATAGAAGGTTAAACATTTGCAATTCTATTAGCTTACAAACAGATTCATTGATCGTGTAATAATTAACTACGTTGTACTTTATATGATAAATAGGTCTTACTTCTGAACTTGTCTCCTCATGAACTACCTTATTTTGCTGACCGGTAAATGCCGGAAACATCGATGAGATTCGAACCAACACCATTTCGCACCAGATTTTTGTGAAGCAGGGTCTCCATTATGGTACTTTTATCATGCTTCAAGCTTTGGATGAGTGTGAAATTTATAATCTAGAAAAGCATCCTCGTCGATACTTATTTTTATCGATCACTCCTCAAGAGCACACGTTTCTTTTCTGCTCTCCTCAAGAGCACAAAACTGTCTCTTTTTCGTGATTAATTCTCGACTCTTCTAATCACTCTTAATATCTATATACGATTAGAGCTGACCAATTAAATTAAATAAAAGGATAAAGAAATGTGATTTACATTTAAAACCTAAAGAAATATTTAACATCAAAGCAGCCTCTACACTTCAAAAAAGTCGCAGATCCTTGATCAAGAGAATACCTAGGTATTTCATGGAATACCGGTTTTCTCGGACAGTATATTTAAGACCTGTACGTTTATTCTGAAAACGCACAGTTGGAAAGAAATACTAATTAAAACCATTGCTAAAATAAACGTGACAACAGATTTTAAGGAATTGCCAGTTGTTGGGCTGCCAATTTTGTTTATTTTTTCTGCGGCTTCACACAGATACACTCACATAAAATACAAGCAAACAAATTAAGCGAAGCTAAAGCCACCGAAGTATTTATAGCTCCGTCTCTCCAATTAAATACATTCACGAGATTAATACGTTAACTTCAAAATGCAAACTCTTGATTTGCCATAAAATAATGAATTTTTGATTGTACTTCATTACGTGAAGATATATATGAAAAAAAGAGAAACATATATCTTCACTCTATCATTTCCATTTTATGCAGATGCCGAAATCACTTTGTGGTCGATCCAGAGTTGCATTCCCACCACCGACGTACGTGTCTTCATTAGTTCGCCAATTCGAGTTTCTTCAAATGCTTGTGTTTAAGCCGCATGCATCCCTCTGATAGAAACCCTTTAATGTCTTTCAATGTTCGCTGCAATTATTACTAAATCCAATGCATACGGTGAAAACATGTTGCTTTGATATCGATGCCACCGAAGAAGCACTAATTGAACTGCTGCTACTCAGCAGTGTACGGTTTGTTCGACGGATTTCAATCATCGTTTTGCATTAGAGGAACGATGATTCGAATAAACAAGTTTATTAAATCGATTCGAATATTGATGCATCTTTGCGGATTCAATTTCCGTAATTGAGGTTCATCGGATTTCTGTGAAATGCGTTCAAATTATATTTGAGTGTAAAATTAATCATATAATTTCTACACCAATATTACCTGTTATTTTATAGTTATACAGCATAGTGAAAAGTACTGTTTAATCTGGATATTTAATGAAAATCAAGAACATATCAGATCAGAAGACTGGATAAAACAGAATATAATAAAATAGGACAGATCAGAACTGCATTAAAACAGAAGTGTGCTAATACAGACAGATCATAATTAGGCTAAAAATTAAACCAAATACTACGTTTTCACCTTTCTATTTTATGGCTTTCTACTTCTTCATTCTTATGTTCTGCTTTGTTACTGTTCTGAGTTGTGATATTCTCTACTATCATGAGTTTTTGGGATCGAAAAATATATATATTGTTAATGTTGAAATGCCAAGAAATGCACTTTATTTGAGCACGTGTTATCTTAATTCAATATAATAATTGTTTGAATATCTTTTTCCCGCTTCGTTTTTATCAATTTGAAAGTCCCCGATTTGTCCGGTCTAAAGCAGTTCGGGATATTGTCGAAAGGGATTAACCGTACTATGCGTCTACTCTTTATATTGTTCTGTACTGCTTAGTTTCTGTTCCGAGTTGTAATGACTTGTAATTTTGTTCTGAGCTGTAATGATCTGATATTTTGGGGCCCACGAAAATGAGTTCAGAATTAGGATCAAAGAATGCATATTATTAATATTGAAATACCAATACTACAACTTCATTTGATAATGTTTTAGTCTCAATTCAATGTAATTTTGTTTGTAAATCCTCTTTTGAAGCAATTTGAAGTCCTCGATTAGTCCGGTCTAAAGCAAATCGGGATATTGACAAAATGGATTTATGGTCTGAGTTGTAATGAGTTGTACTATCATGTTCTGTCCAGACACGTTCTTGATTTTGCGGTCTCTTCATTAGGACAACTGCACCAGGAGACCACGAGGTTTCTTGGGGACCACGAAACATTTTGGGGCCCACGAAAATGAGTTGATAATTAGGATCGAAGAATGCATATTATTAATGTTGAAATACCAATACTAGTACTTCATTTGATAGTGGTTTAGTCTTAATTCAATGTAATTTTGTTTGTGAATCCTCTTTTGAAGTAATTTGAAGTCCTCGATTAGTCCGGTTACAAGCAGTTCTAAAGCACTAGGCAATACATTGCTGTATTACATAATAAATAGAAATTTCTATATATTTATAAATAAATAAAACGATAAAAAGTATTCGTAAAAATAAAACGAAAGTTGTAGATTTGAAATTGAAATTGGCGAATGCACTTGTGAAAGATCATGCTTTAGTGGTTCTTTGGTAATTAACATTTGATTATAGTAATTTCTGATGCAACACAAATTTGTTGCGCGCTAAATTTCCGGCAATAAATTTGCCACGTAACTCGAAAAACAAATATACAAACTCATTGAAAACTGTTATAATTGACGGGCGCATATTCATGATATTCATATTCAAGTGATACGATAAATGTGAAAAAGGAAAAAAAACTGTGTATTTCGTACTAATTTGAGGAAGCCAATTATAAATTAATGGATATGCAAAAATATTGAGCGATACGCAATATTTGTTTTTCGTATAATCGTGTACAAGCGCGAGTATTTTTATAATAATTATCTTGAGGCGACAAACATTCTGTAGTAATAATATTAATTGCGATTGTGCGCTATCAGTAAATAAGATGCGTCAATCATGGAACTACGCAGCTGAAACTGCCATTGACCTTAATCGCATTTTTATTGTTTTAATGCGAGTTTCCACATAAATATTCCTACATGTAATTAAATTGAACAATACGATCGTCATTATCATAGTCCCATTGGAGCTGCGTGAATCACAATCTCATTATCTAGCATTTCGTGCACTTTGTCACTTTCGGACGTTCAAATGTCACAAACAAAATGCATAGGCGTATCAAATGCAACAAATTTCCGCTGCAGCAACACAAACATTTATATACAATATCCATAATAGCCGCAAATTGAGCCAAAGGTGGATTAAATTGCACCCTTTCTGCCCGTCGAATTGTTGTTCCAATCCGTTAATAGAGGACGATTACCTTAATCCTTAACGACTTAGCAAACAAATATTTTTTGTGGGCCCAAAAATTTCGCGTGGGTCCTTTAAAAAAAAACTCGTGGTCCCCAAATAATTCCGAGGGCCCCAATTTTTTTTTGAACCTTAACAAAACAGTATCTATGCAAATATTTGAACAAAAACTGAAATTGATTAACACTTTCATTTGATGAAAAAATACCTCTTTTAATACAAACCGTTCTTGGTAATGTTGATACTAAATGAGAGAAACGGAACACGAGATACGTAATTTCATTCGCTTCCTCCCGCTCCGATAATTTCATATTGATTCTCTTCGCCGCTGGAAAACTTGATTTCTACCTAGTTGTGCATATATACCTTTTTTTCTTCTCTTCCAGATCATCTGTTAAGCTTGACTAAGTTCACCGGATGTTCTGTTTGCAGTAAATTCATGTACGAGCTACATTTATTTATTTTTTTTGCTAATAAAGCAAATTTGTTCCCGTTACATGAGATGAATTATTTTATTCTAATTAGTGAAAATAATACAAACCCATTATATCCTCTATATAATGCAGATAATGCTGTAACCGTTACATAATTCAAAGCGAATTCGAAACATTCATTTATATTAGATCAGTCATTAATTTACGTTCAATCATTTTGTTTAGTTTAGAGAATTAATATGACATGAATTTGTAATTTGCAGTTATGTAATTATACAAAATAATTCTAATAACATCTTCTAATAATACTTATTATTCTAATAATAAACTTCCTGAAAGTACTTGCTTAAAAGTTGTATGTTTGGATCGGTATCAAGATTTTGTTGTCTATAAATCAGTGTCAATTATTCCAAATTATGTAATCACGCTCTGTAATGTGCTACAATTTACTTTGCGCAAGTAGAGCAGGGCAAGGTCTTATAGTTTAGTAATACTAATTACTTTTCCAATCATTTGTAGCATTCTATTCAACAAATTACTTGTACTTGTGCAAGTTAAGCAGGACAAGGTCTTGGCGACAAGTAATATTGACATTCAATTAACTTGTGTACTTTGGCACCTAATCATAGAATTTATAGAAAATAACATGCAATTCATTTATGATACAAATTATGTACTTGTCACAAGTGTTTGACAAGTATAATTAAGATTTTAACTTAGTAATACTTGGTAACTCAAGATAAGCTTAAGTATATCGTTGCTTATAGATAATAATACTTACCATACTGGAGTTATCAGTTAATTACGAGTACTTGACTAATTATTTACCAAGTATCACGTAGTTTTCACATTATTATGCACGAAGCTAGTTTAAGGAAGGAAATAATGGAATATTTACTGCAAATATAATACTTGTATATGAATTACAAGAATGAATTCCAGATCCGTGAATACATTTGCGTTACATACTTTACAAACAAGTAATATTATGATTAAAAAGTATGTTTTGACAGTTACTTGAAGATTTTTAGATTGTTAAATCATGTTGGATAACATAAATTAAATATCAACTTCAAAATTTTGAAGTGAAATTAATTGCATTCAATTAATTACTTATTATAATTGATGTTAACATGGTTTTTTTGTTGTTGTATTTTCACTGAGCGAATCAAAATACGAGGTAGCAATTTAGCTTCATTAATTTCTGCCGCTTGTGCAAAGAAAAGTGCTGTCATGGTGGTTTTCCGCAAAGTCATGATCGCAACGATTAACATAGTGAGTGTGCTTCAGTATCAGAAACCGGGTTCCCTTTCGGTATTTCCAATTTTGCAGCATTTTAGAAACCTCACCACAAATTTCAACTTGCATCTAAACTTCGTAGTCATCAATCACGGAGTCTTCTGTAACTACGAACTGTTCCAACATGTAACACTTTAACATAGATAAAGAATATTATTTTGCAGTGTTTTCTTTAATATCATAGATAATTTCGTGAATTATCTATCTTTTTATGTTATATAACAACGCTAATCAATCTATCGTATTTGGAAGTGACAGCTGTCATCATACGCCAGGAACACGTGAAGTTGGGTTACAATACAAACACTTTAATAAAGATCAAAATGAAGAACGTATTTAGGATTTTAAATAATTTAGGTAAATATCGAAATATTGTTATTGAAGTTTTTCTTTAAAAAAATATATCTTTTTGTGTTAAATAACGCCCAACGTTGGATATTGTAAATGAATCATGAAATGACAGCTGTCACTTTATCGAGCAACTTTGACAGCTGTCACTTTATCGAGCAACATTGACAGCTGTCATACGTTTTCTCATCGCATTTTTTTGCTATTTTCTTTGATGTATTCGAATAATTCAGTTAATTTCTCAAAAAGAAATTGATAAATTTATTATTGTTTTTTGTATGGCTTAAGCAAACATGAATAATCTATAGGTATCTAAATTTGTCAAGTGGAAGCAGACGTATCAGGTTTATATAACAATATCAGGACTAATAAACTGCAAATAAAAATATATGATTTGTTGACAAATGTTGCCGATAACATTGCTTTATTTAACCATAGGTTATCGGTCCCTGTGTTTCGGCCGTTGCGCTTTTATTGAAGCAATTAATAAGTATCACTGATAAACGAAGCGTAGACGTATACAACAGCAAGAAGAAGAAGAAGAAAAAAATCATAATAAAATAATAATTCTTGTTTTCGTTTTAATAATTATGTTTCTCTTAATTCGAACCAATTAATAAACATAATTTCTTTGCATTGCATCATTACTCTTTTGAGTTCAGTTTTGATTAGATGTAAAGTGCAACCTGGTTTAAGTAGAATAGTCAAACAATAATCCAATGTAAAACACTCTAGAGTTGAGAAACCAACAATTATTTACCTGTATTCTGAATTTAAATGCATGATGCTAAACCCAAAATTGGCAATTATTCCCGAAAATAAAATAAAAATGTCCGAAAAATAGTTTTGAAAGAAAACCGATACCTTAAAGATATTAGAAGGAAGTATGTTTACAAGTTTACATGAAAATTTGATCATTCGAAAGTTGCTTTTGAAGTGCGGTTCACGTTGTTGGCTTCGAATGGCTTCCTCACCCACCGTACTTCCCAGATCTGATCACTTGCTTCAACTGGCTCAAAAAGATGCTCCAGTGAAAGAAATTTGGCTCAAATGAAGCCAAAATTGAGGCCTATTTTCTGAGCAAAGACAAATCGATCTCCATAAAAGTTATCGAAAAGTTAGAGGAGCGTTGTAATGAATGTATCACTCTTGAAACAAGTAATGTTATCGTGTTCCGGGATTAAAAATCTTTGGACACCGTAGATTATATCGTGGTTACGTCGTTGTGGAGTTCTTAGTGAGGTTTTATGGAAGTCCCAGGAGGTACTAGCTTTCAATCGTGTCGAACTTAGGTATCGAGACAAAAAATTATGCTAGGACCCTGGACAACAACAAGAAAGAGTTATCAGATCCCGGTTCGTCCATTTATGTTTTTCTAAGGTCATAAAACTTAACCCTTTCTTCATCTTCGACCAATGATTAGTTTCCCATGTGGAGGTGGACATCTTATTTTATACTAAGTAGCATAATGAGAGTTCAATATTTAGAAAGTAAACATGGTATTATTCCCTAATCATTATGTGAATCTTCCTAAATGGAAATGTACGTCGTTAAGGAGAACGTACTTACAATAATAAGGAATGATATAAACAATAACAGTTATACATAACAATGTGATGAATAAAAAATGCTTTCCTTAGGCCGGAGACTGACTGTTAATGTTACTATTATTTGAAACATGAAGCGTATATATATATGTATTCAACAAGAGGTTGTTTTCGTTTTAATAACCACGCTTCTCTTAATTCGGACGAATTAGTAAACTAATTAATTTCTTCGCTTTGCGTCCACTCTTTTGTTTCATTTTTTCTTGCACAGCCGGCCGCAGTAAATCCGCGTCGATTAGATGTAAATATTCGGTAATTGACAGTTAACAATAAATTTCTGCGAATGTTTGCATATTTAAGGCGAGCTATTTATCGTGCATATTGAGGATCAAAGCGGCCGACACACTCCAAGCAGGTAAGCAAATTTGTTTACGTGCATTGGATAAAAAAGTGTATAATGTGCGCGACTTGACGTCAGTATATTCGTATCAGACTGCTCGACGCTAATAGCACGCGGCTTTTGCTCCCAAGGTCAATTGTTATTTTCATATTCCATGTTTTTATACTACACCCAGGCTTACTCATACACACATACACACACACACACATACACACGTATCTGTATACGTATATACGTGCAACATCACAATTGCAACGAGCAAATAGCACCGAAGCAAAATAAATATTTGAAAATCTTGCACTTAATATCCGAACACATAATGTATAGCATTTTTCAGATAAGTCGCAGATATCCGCCGCAGGACGACACACGATAATGTGTCACTGTGTTCCTGGTAAAGCGAAATTGTTAATCCTCGGCAAGGCCGAAGAATCGTTTCAACTTGTGTTTTTTTTTCATATAAATCAAAGCACACTCACACACACACAGTTTCATCGGAATATTACTTGCACATATGCTTCAATTGCAATCGGTTACTGCTTATCAATTCATTTCAACTTTCCGCGAATTATGCAACGCAAGTATCGTACGTGAACGATGATTCCCTCAACTTTCCATCGTTACTCACATAATCGTTCCAAGGTTAATTATATTATATATTTTTTTCCGCAATCCTCGGCAAAGTTCTCTATTTGTCGCTAATAGATTAATTCAGGGAAATTGCGTTTTTTTAACAAGCAAAAACTGTATGCAACGGACAATTGGTTTTGCGTATTATTTAATTCGTAATTGATTAGGCTAATTGCATTTCAGTCATACTTTGTTCAAGGTTCGAATCAATGCATTTTCACGAACAAGAACAAAATTTTGTTTCTTTCTCATTGCGTCTTATCGTCCGAAACATAAATATTTTACATAAATCTTCAATCAATTTGGATATTTGTACATCATTTGTGCAAAGTTTGAAAGTCATTTTTTATTATTTTAGACTAATTTAATCATTTTTTACATTATCATTCATTACAATTAATTATGCGTCTTATCGTCCGAAAATATTGACTTATATACAATTAAGAAAGAATAAATTACTTAATTCTATAAGGATATTTGTACATTTGTACGAAATTTCCTATTTATTTTATTATAGATTTTATAATTAATAATGATTGTTTCAGCGTTGTATTTTTCCTTACAGTTTTCTAATATTTAGTTATCTTTAAATTGTGATTTATTTTCTATAATCTTTTCGCTTTTGCACTAAACATTTTCTACCATCCATCGACAATCCATTAAATTCCATTATTCTATCAGCAATTTTGCTCCATACACTATTGACTTTGCATTTGAATCAGCAAACTTTGTTTTATATTCTTCAAATTTTCCAGTAATCAGTTAAACTATTTAATGATGTTCTTCAACTTCTTCAGTTATTTGGATTTTTTTTGCTAATTGAGCTTAATATGTGCATTAATATCATTGTTAATACGTCTTCCAGAAAAATTCATATAAATAATTTCGATTTCATACTTTTCCTGTATTTACTTGGTGACTACCTTTACCAAATTGTTCACATTTTCATTTCATTCAATTCCAAATCATTCAATATTTTTAAGGGAGGCGTAGTAACATCGAGTTTGGAAACCACTGCTTTAATCCAATGGAGAGAAAGACGAGAGAATTGAAATTCAGTTAGTTTTTCCATAAATTTGAATACTTCTAATAACGACTTGCTATTTAAATAATTTGTAATAGTGTACTAAATGCTGTTACCTTTGGACAATTCGATCATTAAGGTTAATTTTTGAAAAAAATAATCTGTTCCTTTCTGATTTTAAGACGAACCTTTTTTTACGTTTAATCATCAAAAAACTAGGTATAAAATACAAACTTTATACATAAAATACAAGTTATTCAAATATATTGGATCATTTGAACAAAGCTTAAGCATTTCATTTTCTATTTTAGTTTATAAAGTTTTTTTGGATTCATTATTAAGGTTTGATCCATCAATCTGTTTGTTACTGAGTATAAGACACACCTTATTAGATATAGATGCACAATTAATTAAAAGAAGTTATCCAAATTATAACAATAAATCTATATAGTTATTTATAAATCATTTGTAAAATTATGCTTATTTTCTATTATAGTTCATAAAATTATAATTGGATTCTTTCTGACTAGATTTTTAATGAAGATGTTTTCACATCTCATAAACTACATTTCCATGTTAACATTTCTACATTAAAAAGTGGAGCTCAATATTATGTTTCAATGTATAATATTACGTGTTTTAAAAGGCATAATCAAGCCACTATCGTTAAAGATTGTATTTATTAATTAATATTATAGCCTACACTGCTTTGTTACTTTAAGTCCATGGATTGACTATTAAAGTTTATTCTTAATAATTGATCCAAAAACGTATTTCATATTATAATAAAAGTCCCTGTATCACAAAAATCTGGTGCGAAATGGTGCTGGTTCGAATACCACTGCCGATAAGGACGCAAGTTCATAAGTAAGGCCTTAATCATTAAACAAAAACCCATTTCTAATTGTAATTCACATCCTTACTGATATTTATTTATTTCATGTTGAAAGTGTTACATAAAATTGGGTTTCTGAAAAAAGTCTTACGTGATTTAATTGGTTAAACCAAGTCACTATCTCTACAGACTTTATAATTATTTAGTTTAATAACCGAACCATCGTCAACACGAACACGTGTTCCGTACGGCTTGCAGGCCGTGCAATGCGAACACGTGTTCTTCGCCGCAGCTATAATAATATAAAAAAAGCAAATCGTATTCCTTTGAAGTATGGTAAGGCTGCGATTTGACACCTGTGAACTTTAGATCCAATGGGCTTCTTTCTATCCACGTCGCACGATGATGACATCCAGGAACATGATTCATCCACTGATTAATCGTTGTAGTAGCAGTATTTCTTAGATAGTGGTGTCCCTTCCAACTAAATAACGTTTACTACGAAGTCCTTCAACGTGCACATTGCACATGAATATGTGCGATGTTAATACTTGTTGCATATTTATGATGTAATTCAATTCATGTACACTATTTTCATACTAATATTAACAACATTTTCAAAGATTATTACTATATTTTGTTATCGTAACATATAATAAAGTATAGTTTAGATTATTGATAATTTATATTGATAAATTTGAAGTTTTCCATCATTAAATGAAAATAACTTAATATGACTTATTTTAATTAGTTATCTGTTAAATATTAGATAACTAAACTTAACATTTCAATCAAACTATTATTCAACAAATTAAAGTACCTAAAATGAAGAAACTCTGAATACAACTTAATACAAAACTTAATCTTCGTAACTAAATAATAAATACTTAAAAGCAACCTAGACTACCCTAATTATAAATTAGAATATATGCATACAAATTAGACAAAATATTATCTTTTTATATTAGAATATAATCATACAAATTAGACCAAATTTGACCAAATATTATCTTAACTAATAAGATGATCTATGTACTAACATTCATGACTACATTCTAAGAGAAGTATAAAGTCAATATTTATAGATAACTGGAAGTAATGAAGTTTTTAAATTTTCTTGCTGAATGAAACTTCAAAATTTCCATAAAACAAACCAATCCAAAATAATATCTAAATGCGACTTGATGTAACAAAAATTACCAAATTTAAATATTTATGAGTATATGTAGACTAAAACTAATAAATGCACCTAAATTCATCTAAAATATGTCATCCTTTATTGAATCCTTTCAAGGATATTTGTGTATTCTTTGAAAGGACTTCACCTTAATAAAAACATAAAATTTCATTTTTTGGCCATTAAAACAACAAAATATTCTAAAAATAAATAATAACAAACTAAAATAAGGTAATTTAAAAAAGTAAACATAATTATATATATAAAAAAAATAATAATAACATAAAATAATTGAAAACTAAATGTAAACAAAAAAAATAAGTTGTTTTTTTTAACTTTTTTTCGTTAATTAGTTATGAAATTTTTACTTTTTATCGTAATAACAAAAAATTGTTTTATTTTAACTTATTTATTGCCCACAAATTGGATCAATCGATTTCTTGTAAAATGATGTTAATTTTTCCAAAATTTAATAATTATGTTCAAGAAATTGCATAATTTGATGAAATATTACAAATTATGATATATCAACCTAAGTCATCTCATTCATAGACAAACATTCATTTAAAAAAAAAACAACATATTGTTGATATGAAAAAGTGAATATTTTTTTTTTCAATGCAATCAGTGTTTACTTAATTGATTCATTGAGACAAAATTCGTAAATTCGATTCAATTCCGATATTAAACAGCGCAAACACGTCTAGACGTGTTTGGCTATTTGTAGAAACGGCGGTACGCTTCAGACAGGGCTCCTTGAGTCAGCCGCGAGTAGCGAGAGACACGCCGTTTATCCTCCCGAATCTGAGGTAACGAAATGTAAAATAAATATTTAAGGATCATTGATAGCGAACACAAAAAGGCGAAGAAAAAGGAAGAGAAGGATACGTAGCAAAAAAAATAAATGAACAAAAGTCGGATGGAAACGAGAGAACGCATGGGGTTTTCACTGCACAATGAGATGTTGGATGTGCAAGTGCAAAGGCCTCGCAGGAATAACGCATTGACCTTCAAACATCATAAGTTTGTATTCGCGAAATTATTCATCGAATACTTATATTCACTAATGTTTCCTATAATATTATAACTTTAAGTACCTCGCTACGTTCCGCGAAACTTGGCCGCTAAGCGAAAAGCCGTATAAGGAATCAATTATTGCGCTTGCGCAAGATTGGCAATATGTAGATATATCGACTTCGCAAAAGTTTGTTTTGCCGTTATAGCGAAACATTTTAGGCCGTAAATCGAAAAAGTGCCTTAATTGAAGAGGGACGAGGTATGGGTGTATAGGAAATTGGACGAAAAGGTCAATAGACCTTTGTATATCCATTTTACTCAGAAAGTTAAATTTATGCTTATTTTATTACTTTTACTTTTTGTAAGAATACGTTTTTATCTGTTTACTGTAATAAATATAATAATTACATATAGAGTATTGACCGCAAGTTTTTACAACAATTATAAAACATATAACTTCAGTATTTTGTTAGATATGTTAATTATAATTTCAATTAACTCGCATAGTACTACTTAGATATATTTGGATTCATTACAGTCCGGTTTGAAAAGTTCAAAATGAAATAAATGTTAAATTGTGTTTTAAATTTAGTACTTAAAATAGTTTTTGTTTTCAATTAATTCAGTAAAAGTATCTTTTTGTGTAGTTATTTGTATTAAAGTCATTAATTAGTTCTGTTTCGAACTATCCAAGCGAAACCCATTACCCGGACTATGTGAGGTATTTCTGAACCCTTGCCCATCAATTAGTCCTGTTTCGAACTGTCCAAGCAAAACTAATCACCCGGACTATGTGAGGTATTTCTGTAATCTCACAATGTTTCATATATTACAATTTGAAGTAATGAAATGTAATGCAATTTTGTAATTTAGATCAAATACTTTGTACTTTCCAAGTGTTTATTAATGTAATATGTATAGTATTCATAAGCTTTTATAGTACCCATCTGGTATCATACGAAAAAATCGGTTTTCGAATATAAAATAATATAAGAAACTGGTTTGATAATATTCACAATATTTTGTATAGTTATTTAATTATTTAATTAGTCCTGTTTCGAACTGTCCAAGCGAAACCCATTACCCGGACTATGTGAGGTATTTCTGTACCCTTGTCCATCAATTAGTCCTGTTTCGAACTGTCCAAGCGAAACTAATCACCCGGACTATGTGAAGTATTTCTGTAATCTCGCAATATTTCATATATTACAATTTGGAGTAATGAAACGTAAAGTAATTTAGTAATTTAGATCAAATACTTTGTACTTTCCAAGTGTTTATTAATGTAATATGTATAGTATTCACAAGTTTGTATAGTACCCATCTGATATTATACGAAAAAATCGGTTTTCGAATATAAAATAATATAAGAAACTGGTTTCATAATATTCACAAAAACTGGAAATAAGGGATATTTCGATTACGTTTTTTCCAGTAATCAGAAAGAAAATTTCTTAAAATCGCGAGAAATATTGCTCAAAATGATTGATCAAATTAGTCTAAAACATTTGAAGTTGAGAATATCATAGATCCTCTTATTGATTTACTTAATTAACTGCAAATTAATGGATCATAAAGTTAATGAATTGTATACAAAATTGTAGATAGATAATAAATTATAATGTAATTAGTTATACAAATTATTTAGATTCATTTAAATTGATTCATAGTATGGATTTTTCTTTGGTTTTAATTGAAAAGAAAACTTGTAATTTGTTATTCTCAAATGGAGGTTGATACTAAACTATTAAAAGCTAATTTATAAATAACCCAATTTTCAGCTAATGACCATAAAACTAAGAAGTTTCGTGATCACGAGCAATCCGATATTTGCTTCTTGCATTAGATTTGCAAAGATATGAATGCTGATGATCCAACTTTATGTAAGCAATAAAATTGTGTGAATTGTTGAAAATTCAGCGTAAACCACTGTTTTTGATGATACGAAATTTATAAATCACTGTCATCGCAAATTGCAGGAGTTTACGTTTTTGTTTATCGCTTTTTTTTTCCTTGCTTCTTTTCGAATGAGATAATTATAGAGTGTGTAGAGTATTAAACACGTGCATTTAATTATTTCAAACGAATTTCGCATGAGTCACGGCAAAACGCTAAATGCTCGAACATATTATTATATATCAGAATTGCGTTGAAGTCGAACTGCATTTTTTACATTTATTTACATAAATACCGGGAATGATGCCGATTGCGCTCATTAAAATGACAAAAATGTATGTATCATTAACACTTTACCTTGTGCATTGTTGCGCACGTACCGCATTGAAAATCGATCCTCATGATTTCCTGTTATTCGTACGACCGACCAACCTCAATTATTCACATCGTCGTTTAACTTTGACGAATCACTAATTTATCGATTAATTAAGTCATGCGCCCCCCAATATTGTGCATTCAGACACGATTTGCATTAGAGAGTGGCTCTCTTGTTTCTCAACGTGCAATCGTTATATTGTAACGATATTGCACTGAAATGGAATTTGAATTTGCTTCGACGATATTCACCATTTATGATGCCCATAAAATAAGATATTGACTGGTCGGTCGTTTTTTTTTCCTTCCTTTTTTATCCTGTATGTACGTAATAGGAAGATAGAACACCTGCACTGCTTGAGCATATCTGAAGCGTGGGAAAGAACACGTATAAATTCTGTATGCACTGTGCTCTCAATGATGTTAAATGCACATTGTTCAATTTTTTAAATTGTTTAATTCAATTTTCGATTCACATCATTCGTTTAAATGTGCTTAAAATACAACTTTTATATTTGAAAATATTCAATTTTATTTGAAATTTCAATAGCATTTAATAGTTAAGATAAATGTTTGAAATATAACCGGTTTTCTGATTTCATTACTTATATGTATACTGGAAAATCGGTTTTCTAATTTTGCGAGATTCTTCAAAAGAATAATCGGTTTTCTAAGTTCTTAATTGAACAAATTTAACCGGTTTTTCTAATTTCATTAATTATTTATGTATACAGGAAAATCGGTTTTCAAATTTTGGTATATTCACCAAAAACAAACATCGGTTTTCGAACCTTTTAATTGAACAAATTTAACCGGTTTTTCTAATATCATCAATTACATATGTGTAATGGAAAATCGGTTTTCAAATTTTGCGAGATTCACTAAAAACAATAATCGGTTTTCGAACTTTTTAATTGAAGAAATTTAACCGGTTTTTCTAATTTCATTAATTATTTATGTATACCGGATAATCGGTTTTCAAATTTTGCGAATTCACCGAAAACAAACATCGGTTTTAGAACTTTTTAATTGAACAAATTTTACCGGTATTCGAATTATACAATTTTAACAAAACATAAGCAGATTATTAAATAAGACAAATTTATTTTAAAAGAAAAACGATATTCGAAATCTGCAAATTTATCAATTCTAAAAAGTAAAGTTTTACATATCTATTTAAAAAAATACAAGCACTTTATACATTTTTAGGTCAAAAATACTCAATGCAATAACATTTCATAACTTTTATTAATTATGTATCATCTAATTAACACTTTATTTGTGTTTCAGTTAGTAATTATCACAATTATATTAAACACAGCATTATTCGATCAATTTTAATTAATTTTATTATTTCGAATTGTGAATGAAATATCTAATACACGTTTTAATCAGTAAGCTTATCTAGTATATTGCAAAAGAGAGAGACTCTTGATTAAAGTGTGCATTTGTTGCAATATTGTTATGACAAGTGCGATCTTTAATAACAGTTTTAAGTAAAGTGAGGAAATTCTGAAAATATTTCAACTTTGATTGTTTCTTAACATATTGTAATTGTTATACATTTGATATTGATTGTTTCGTAATGGATTTTTCACCATTAATCAATGAAATAAGTAAACTAAGAGCAGAAAATCAACGTAGAATGCATTTTCTTTACTTTATTTTTAATTTCTATTAAATTTAAAGAGAATATCAATATATTTTTATAAAATATAAGTTAATCAAATCACTATGAATGGTTTTGATTTAAAGACTATTCTATTAATGAAGTAGTATTTGTAGTAATTAATACTACTTAACAAAATAATCATTTAAATTCAATATAAATTTTGCGCTCTTAAAAAACGAATCAAATTAAAGGAATTTACAATAACCAAAAACATTCAACAAGTTAATTTGTTTTATTTGAAATACTGTCTTTATTCACATTCCTTTTTTTCCAAAGTAATTTCAGTAATTTTCGGATCAATATTTCAAATTTATAATTAATTATAACTGGTTTTTGATTACAACTTTTTTGATTGAATAAATGGAGACTTTCATGATGAATATACAACTCAAATTATAATCTATCATTCGTGTAATTCAAAGTAGCAATTATTTGTGTATATTTGTTTGCATATCAATCGAAAATAGTTATGGTAAACGGTTAAAGTGCAAATGATTCAAATTTATGATGAGACTGGAGTGAAGGAATTACGAGCACAAGCTGCTGTCACATCATAAACTATTCCTAGTGCAACCATAACCATTATATACAACATCAAAACAAGAAAAAACCACAGCGTCTACAAGGAAATATCGATTAGTTTTAATATTTTGATGCACGGAACGTATCCATATCTTTATTTGCAATTATCTTTCTGATTTCAACTGTCTCAAGGTTATCTTGTCGTAGGTTATTGATTTCGATTTAATTTCAGATAATCACTGATTATATACATTTGTTTATTAATAAATGTATTTACAACCTTGAAAATACAATAAATGTAATCTTAATAATGAAAAAAACAATCAATAATTACACGTTTCTTTATGGATTCTGGCTAAAAACATGAAAATTCCAAGAAGGAATATATCAATATATACATATTCCAATGAAGTTTAATAAATTATTTATTAATAAAGTTTTGAAAGTTGGTGAACTTCAATCAAAGATTTTCTATAAAAGTTAATGAAATTTAAAAAAATATATTATAATTTGTTGTACATTGAATAATAATGATGTTACGGTTTATAAAGATTATATATTGAAATTTTACTAAAATTCCGGCTTTGTTTACCTGTAAAATTGAATTTTTATGAAACCATGTTCAAACTTGAAAAGCAATTCACAGATATTTTACTTTAGGTTTACTTTACTTGATTAACTGCATAAATTGAATGCATTGAAGATCTTTAAGAACTGTAAAGTGTCATCATGCAAAACAAGCAACATGTGGGTTTTTAAATAAATTCAAGATCCTGTATCTTCTTCAAAGCTATTCTGTTTAATTCATCAACTTTTCGGAATTCATATTTGGGAATTTCCCCTATGTTGGGATATTCATTCATTAACGAGAATTTCCATGATTAAAAGATAAATAACGAATTTGGAAATCTAATCTCACAACTGAGGTGGGTGTACAGTAAATAATTATAGTGTTTATCTTTCAGCTTTCTATATAATGACAATGTATAGATATTTCCCATCAAATGTATAAAGAGAGAAATGTAAATTTACAAAAATGGTAAGGTTATTCCGGACTATATGAAACCGGATTAATTGAGTACTTTAAAAGTTTAGTTTATTTAAAAAAATGGTAAGATTATTCCGGACTATTTGAATCCGGATTAACCGAGAACTTTAAAAG
>JAFMTC010000807.1:12055-23491 GCA_018845635.1 Nicrophorus orbicollis | reverse complement strand
TGGCATTTAACATAATGTGATGCGATTTTAATTATTTCGTATGAATATTATTAGTTTTTTTCTTATTTCGCTTATTTTTCATCTTATCTAATTGGAAATTTATGGATATTAAGATCACGGGTTCGATGTTTTTACTGAGCTTTGTAATTCATGAAGCGTTTTATATCTCTATTAGAGAAATTAATGTATATAATTTGAATAAGAATATTGATAAAAGTTGAGAACAATTTGTTTAC
This sequence comes from Nicrophorus orbicollis, assembly GCA_018845635.1. Lineage (NCBI taxonomy): Eukaryota > Metazoa > Arthropoda > Insecta > Coleoptera > Silphidae > Nicrophorus > Nicrophorus orbicollis. The sequence continues at coordinate 23,255 of JAFMTC010000807.1, read as the reverse complement.
GCTATTGCATTTTTTGTAATGAAATATCTATACACCCATACCTCGCTATACGGCCGCTCTTTATACGGCTTTTCGCTATAACGGCTCTCTTCAATTAAGGCACGTTTTCGATTTACGGCCTAAAATGTTTCGCTATAACATGTTGCTAGTCTTGCGCAAGCGCAATAATTGATTCGTTCTACGGCTTTTCGCTTTGCGGCCAAGTTTTGTGGGACGTATCTAAGCCGTAAAGCGAGGTATGGGTGTATTTTCATAGTTGAATAAACAATGGGAAAAATAGAATTAAATAAATAAAAAATAGATAAATGACATATAAAGTATGAATGAAATGAGTAGAATTGATTTTATGCTAAATCTATATCAATTCTGGGCTGAAAGACTTATGGTCTATAGCCCTTTGCAGCAATAGCATTATATTGTATTTTTATTTTCTTTATATTTCTTTATTATTATGGTATTGAGTTAACATTTAATACAAAATTCTAATCGTTTCTTCATTTACAGAAAAACTATGACTAAAAATTCGACAAATACATTTTAGTATAAGTTGATTAGGTAAATTAAAAAGTGAATAAATTTTCATTTTGAGAAATAACCGGGCAGAAAGACTTATGTTCCCTTTTCGGAAATAGCAATTTATTTGATTATTTTTTTCTATCCTATTTGATTTTATTGTATTAAGGTTATTTTCTGTAGGTATAAATGTAATTTTTATTATAAGAGATTGATCACTTCCAATTTGTTTGTATTTGACGAATTTCAAACATTTTGTTGCAACCTTTTATTAGAATATATAATTGTAAAGTTTTCCTGAAAAATATCTTTCTTCTTAATGATTTTGAATGAATTATAATTCTGAAATTTATTGAAAATCAAAAAAATATTATTCAAAATTCAAATTATTTATTCATTTTCAAAAAAATATGCCAAGAAATTGGAAAAATGTACTCAATTTTTAATAAATTTATACTAAACCAAAATTAATTCAATTGATTGATGAAATTGGTCAATTCCAAATTTGTTTTGAACATTTCTATAAAATGCAGATTCAAAAATATAATAAATTGAAAAAAAAGTGTGAAAAATCTCAATTATTTTATTGTTGGTTCATTAGGATATAACTTGTGATTTAAAAAAAATAGTTACTTAAAAGTATATTGGGAAATTTGAGTATCAAATTGATTTTATTATAAAATATTCTTAATTTAGGTACTACTTTTAACACATAAATTTCTTGAGCATTAAAACAACAATTGACAATTTTTATTGCTTTCCAATTGTAGATTTTTTTATCATTTAAACATATTTATTTGTCTTAATAAAGCCCACAAACTTAATATTATCTCAAATTAATGATATGTTTCTTTTAACAAAATATTCAAGTAATTACTATTTTTTCTGAAGAAAGATAATAGAAATTTTGATTCTTTATTTATTTAACATTTTGTTAAAGTGATTTTATATTGTTTCTTAATTATAAAATCATAATATTTCTGATTAGCCAATAAAAAAAGATTATTTTCTTTGGTATTCTTGAAAATTTTTAGAGAAAAATAACTCGATAGAAAAGTATTCACTTTGAGTACTCCATTTACACATGAATTGATTTGAATATGTTTATTATTTTCAACATATTAATTTGTAAATTCCTATATGATTAATTTTAAGTAAAATTGCATAAAAGTGTATGAATTTTGCTAACAAATTATTGATTTCTTTACAATTGCTTTCTTGAGAAAATTATTTTCTAGGATTTTTCTTAACTAAATTTATATTAAAAGAAAAATTAGATATTGAACAAACATTAATGGTAAAATTGATGTATTGATCAATGTAGTAAAATATGTAAGTAATTTACTAACTATATATTTGATGAATTCAATGCATGTTAAATTAACTTATATAAATATGAATAGGCAAGATCTTTTTTTCGCCTTGTTGTTTCCAACTTATAAATTCATCATCATGTCTTCGTCCGTAGAACGAAGAAACATCCTGCAGCTTATGCATCGTTTAAGTAGGTGTTTCCACACAGAAAGCAATTTCAGGAAAGTGCAAAACTCGTACATCGTACGCTTCGCTCCTCCCGCTTCATCTTTTATTATTATTTTAGTTTTTTTTCCCTACTTCATCCTTCATGCTTTCCTTTAATATAGAAATTACGGCTGTATTAACTCTCGAACAATGCCAGTCATTATCCTTATAGCGTTACTTAAGGCTCTCCACTCTAATTATTGTATTCGCTCCTTCAATTAGGGTGCGCTTTAATTGTGTTTAACGATCCTGAAATTGCTTATAATTTTCGACTGATAAACAATTTAAATGCCGCAACCTTTCAGTTCTAAACCAGTCTCTCTACAACGTATGCATACACGATCACTCGCTTCCAATTTGATATCATATTCGTCCTTGAAATTGTATATCCATGGAATAGATCTGAACTTATTGAAAGAAAAAATGTATGAAAACAACCGAGATATTTTCATATTCAAGTGATAATTAGGTTCTCTAACATGAAAAGTATGCATTTCTAACATTCAAATCTTATTTTGCGGACATGAAAATTTTGTATGGTATTATAACATTTTTAAAAGAAAAATTAAAGGAAACATTGAAAAAATTTAAAGAAAATTTCAAAATTGAAGAAGAAAAGCATTAACACTTTTAAAAATAAAAAATACAAGAGTTTTCTTCAATAAAGTAAAAAACACATGCACACACAAAATATATTAATCAATTTTGTTCTAATTCGTTGTTCATTCTTTATTCAATGAAAATGGGAATGAAAAATAGGAAAATTTTGAAATAAGTTTTAGGGAAAACAAATATTAATATAAAAAGTACCATTTTCGCAGCATAAAAATCGGTTCATCAAGTATTTTCCAATCTCTTCAATATAATAAAATAAATTATATTCAAATTTGAGGAAAACTGATGAAGATACTTTTCCATGTCTAATGTAAAACCTAGGTAATAACAAATTTGTCAAATAAAGAAGAAAATAAGCATATATTAATACACACATCTAATACTTATGATTGAAATATATTGGGAAAATATCTAAACATGTTGGAGAAACATAACAACATGCAAATACTGGATGATTGCTGCCATTAGTTTGACTTTTTTTAAACAAAATGAAATTGAAAAAGAAATTTATGAAAAATGTCAAACTGATGAAGGGAAAACAGCATTTAGCTAAGGTAAAAACTGGTTAGTCAATCTCTTCGATATTTATAAAAATATGCATAATGAATATTCAGTTCCCAGATGCAACATAATGAAAGAAAAAATAGAACAGTGATAAAATAGCTCACGAAAAGACTGACGAAGAAAAAAACATGTATACAATGATCTATCATAACCAACATACACTTATTTGTCACTGTTCTTAAATATTCTGAAAAACAGAACAGTGATAAAATAAAATACGAAAAAAACGAAGTAGTACAAATTTGTATGAAATGATCTATTATAACCAACTAGTATTGTTCACATACTCCGTTTTGTCACTGTTTTGAGATATTATGAAAAATAGAACAATGATAAAACAGCACACGACAAGCCGAAGACGAAAAAGAATGTATAAAATGATATATCATAACTAACAGCTATGGACTACATATTCTGTTTTGTCAATGTTCTTAGGTGTTCTGACAAACAGAATAGTAAGAAAACAACATACGAAAAACCCGGATAAGAAAAAACATGCATATAATGATCTATCATAACCAACGGCTATGGACCATTATATATTGTCACTGTTCTTAAATATTCTGAAAACCAGTACAGTGATAAAAAAAAATACGAAAAAAAACGAAGAAGAAAAAATATGTATAAAATTATCTATTATAACCAACTGGTATTGATCACATACTCCGTTTTGTCACTGTTTTTAGATGTTCTGAAAAACAGAACAATGATAAAACAGCACACGAAAAACCGATGACGAAAAAATATGTATGAAATGATCTATCATAACCAACGGCTATAGACCATATACTTTTATTTGTCATGGTTGGTAGATGTTCTCATAAGCAGGATATACTCTGTTTTGTCACTGTTTTTAGATGTTCTGTAAAACAGAACAGTGTTAAAAAAGCGCACGAACAAATTGAAGAATAAATATATATATATATAAAATGATCTATCACAACTAACGGCTATTGACCACATATTCTGTTTTGTCACTATTCTTAGATGTTGTGACAAACAGAATAGTGAGAAAAGATCATACGAAAAACCCGGAGAAGAAACAACATGCATTTAATGATTTACCATAACCAACAGCTATGGACCATATACTCTATTTGGTCAATGTTCTTATATATTCTGAAAAACAGAACTTTATCACATAATACGAAAAAAGCGAAGAAGAAAAATATGTATAAAATGATCTACGATAACCAACGGTTAGTTATTGATCACATACTCTGTTTGGTCACTGTTTTTAGATGTTCTGAAAAAATAAAACAGCACACGAAAATCCGAAGACGAGAAACATGTATGAAACGATGTATCATAACCAACGGCCATGGACTACATATTCTGTTTTGTCACTGTTTTTAGTTGACCTCAGTCATCCAGTCAGTAAATATTCACAACCAATTTATTCATGAAAATCTTAAAGGAAAATATAAAAAAGTTGAGGAAAATAGCTAAAGTGATGAAGTGAATTCATTTTTCCAGAAACAGTGTTAACTAGTCTCTACATTAAATAAAAAAATATGCATTTATTTTCGTCCTTGAAATGCCATATCTATCGAATAGATCTGTAATTATTATGAGATTTTTAAGATGAGTAAACAGAAATATGTAAAATATTTAAAAATGCATTAGTTTCGGATCATTAGCATCGATAGATCTAATTAGTGTATTGTTGTAGTTTGTGAGCACGGCAGGAAGAGGCAATTAGCCGATCCATCCAATTCGAGGATGGAGCGAACACAAAAAAAGCAAGCTTCTCTTCCTGCTTTGTTTTCCTTTTCGTTGCTGCCATTAAGGGCACGCGATCTCCTTTTCTTCCGATGTATATATACACACACACACACGGTATATTCCGAAGCATCTTCATTTGTTACTGATGCTCCGACCACTCGATCATCCACTTTTTACGTTGGCCAGGGAAATGTGTTTGTGTTTTCCCTCCATCGGTTTGGCCTTTTCTTTCGGTGTTACATACATTTTTTTTCCCCTAAATTTGTTTTTTTTTTCCCGGTTTGGGTGGGTGGATGTCATTAGTGTAACGCACGCCAAATATCCAGCTGACGAACTCACCAGGCTCTGATTGGTTTCGGAATTGATGTTTAGTCCCCTACCTGTAATGAGCTCGGGGCGTGGCGGTTACATCATTTACACCGGCCAACCGCGATGACCGGTCGTTCTCTCTGCCCGGACTCCACTAGACCTAATCGCTTCCCAATACTGACCATTGTGTAGAAGCCATTAAGGCCATTAAACCCAGCACTCGTTTCGACTCTTGCTCCCTATTTCCTTTTTTCTTCTTCTATTTTTTTGCTGCCTCTTCCTTGCGTTTTCCTACAGCTCAATTCGATCCCCTCTGAAATGTAAAAGAAGAACAAGTAAAGTAAAATCATCTAAAAATAACTCCTATTCAGACACTTATTATGACAAAAAATATGCTTCAATAATTTCCACATTTTGTTCATTTCATAGTATTGAGAATAGCATATTTGTAATAATAGTTTAAATTATTATTTAACAATTGTAATTACATTTTATTTTTTATGTATATTTATTACTTTTTCTCTATTTTTTTGCAATAAATATTAATTATAGTTACATAGTTTTACTAGGCAATAAATAATTACATTCATTTCTTATTTTTCAACAAATAAATAAGTTTAAAGTATTGTTATTACGAATGCTGCATTTCTCAACCTATGTAATGCGTAACAAAATATTGTCTTTATTATTGTACAAAGTTGTATGTTTTCTCAAACAATTAATTTGTACTTATAATTTAAATTAACCGGTTTCTCAATTTGACACACGTTGACAGTTCTAATTTTGAGATCCATAGTAAATTTAAGGAGTTTACATAAATTGAGAAACGCTGGTTTATATATGTATTTTTGCAACATTATATCTAAATTACAGAAACAATTATCATACTAGCTTCTAATTACACCCATACCTCGCTATACGGCCTAGATACGTTCCACGAAACTTGGCCGCAAAGCGAAAAGCCGTATAAGGAATCAATTATTGCGCTTGTGCATGATTGGCAACATGTAGGTATATCGACATGGAAAAAGTGTATTTTGCCGTTGTAGCGAAACATTTTAGGCCGTAAATCGAAAACGTGCCTTAATTGAAGAGGGCCGTTATAGCGCAATGCCGTATAAAGAGCGGCCGTATAGCGAGGTATGGGTGTATATAATAATAATAACTGGTTTGAAAAGTAGATGTAAGTACACTTTAACGTTTCCAAGCAGTTTATACATATGGTTTATAATAAAGTATATACAAGTACTTGACAAATATTGCATAATTAATCTTATATAAATTTATTTTTGAATCTAAAATAAGGTTTGTGAAGTGACTGTATTTATAAATAATTAATATTAGACATGTAATTTTTGACTAAATATTTGTAATTATTTATATTAATTAGTTAATGTATGAACCTTATCCAAGTACAAGTATAAGTAGACTGCAGTAGAGGTTTTATATACATACATGTTTATAGCTAATTTTGTAGGAATATCCAAATTACATTGGAAATTTTAACCAGTAACTTTACATTACTATATTCTCTAGTAAATTTATATAAAAAAAATATTGAATTCATTCAGGAATAATTTTATGTATTATTCTACTATTCATATTTTTCTCGTCAAACTGTCAGTTAAACATTTTGTTTTCCCAAACTCAGACATTAATAACAACTACAAAATAAATAGACGAACAGTGAGAAGATTGAAATGGTAATAATTAATGAGAAGGCATTTTTCATGGCCGAAAGACGTGCGGGGAGAGAATTCAATTTGTGAAAAGCAGAAATTTCTTAATAAAAAAATAATTAGTGAAGAGCCACAAACGAATATTCCCATAACTGAAAGAACATGCATGATTGATGCATCTAATTATACCCGGTGTATTTCCCGTTGTTCATAATTAGTACTACCAACCCAACTGCACTAATTATTGATTTTAATTTACATTCGGTCGTTAATAACTGCTGCAAAGCAAGAAAAATAATAATATAGTGTGCTTAATTATTATCTTTTTTTTCGTGTATTGTGCAATGAATTTCGATGTATTTTTTCCATTTACGTTCTTATTGAATTATATTATTATGTTTATAATAAACTGTTACAAATTTCATTCAGTTTTCAATTTATTTCCAATAGTCATATTAAACAAAAATCGAACAACATATTTTATATAATTAAGAGAGTAATTAACTATAATTATTTAAATTAAGTTAATAGATTTTCTTAAATTAAATAGTTATAAAAAATAGATATCATTGTGTTAATGTAAAGAATATAAGACTTTATTGAGTGAAATTTGTCACTATTGATTCTAATAAAATGTTATATAGAAAAACTAATGGTCAGAAATCAAAATAATAGTAACTATCCATAATTAATGGGTATAAGTCACCTGATTAAAACTAACCATATGTTCTGTTTTATCATTGTTTTGTTTCATCTTTGTCATTCGTATTTTTATTGTTAAAGTCCACGAAAACAGACTTGTCTTGATAAAGTTGTTTATCTTTAATACTTCAATTAAAACTGATTCATTAAAATTTGATTGATTACATGATCTTGAGTAACAATCATTGATTTATGAAAGTGATTGATCTCAGGTCAAGAATTGCATAAAACGGTAATTTGTCTAAATCTGAAACGCCTTGCAAACAATGCACGTAATATATATGGATACCCATTGTTTTTGAACACGTCTCTGTTTGTTCGGCAGCTCTTGGGATTAAGAATTGCGGCGCAGTCGAAATCCGTAGGTGCGAGATTTCCATTGTGTCCCTTGTTCGTCCTACGCACAAAACGCGAACAGACTGCAGAGGGCATTAATAATGGATTGAAGTGAAGGAAGGAAAGAATTAGTTTTCCATTTGAGAATGGTATCATAAATAATTACGCAAGGCGCAAGGAGGGAATTCACGCTGTGTACCTTAATGTCCGGTAGCCGATCCTGGCGATAAATTTGCATTAATCAGCCGGGGTTTAAAGAGGAATTAATAAGATATGCGAGGTAGGAATAGTCAGTAGGCAGTAGCGCATATTATTATAATGCGGGCGGCCACTTCATTAAGATACCACCGCAAGAAGTGTATATACCTTGCACATACGTTCAACTGTTCGGACCTCACCTCTCACCTCACCCCGAGACGAAAGAGACAGGTAAAAAATTGCGACTGCCCCCGGAACACCATCTCTTGCTCCTCTCCTCTTCACCACTCCTCATCATCCACATTCACATTCAACATCAGGTTTCATTAAACCACATTTTATACCTTCCTTGCATCTCCTCCAAAAAACCTTTCGCCGCCGCATCTGTAAAACCCTTCCCATTGGATTTGCTCGCCTTTTTCGATTGTTTTATTTCTGTTTGCGTATATATATATTTAATTGCGTTCGCCTGTTATTAAGTGCCGTATCGATTTGTTATTGACAGATAAAACCGGCTGCACCATAACTCTTTCGACAATGATATTTCATCCCATCCTCGATGGGCTTGAATCCCATTCCTGCTCGACAACAGGCTAACATGATTGCAAGAGGGCCGCAAAACACGCAAACCAAATGAACATATTAAAATTAATTAAGGGCTCGATGTCGGAGGAGGCTCCAACCTTCAGAAGCTGCGATGATTGATCGTTTTTATCCGTCTCTTGATTGAGGAAGGAAGGAAGGAAGGAATACGAGGTCCGAAATCCAAATGGAGACACTGCGAGTTTGTGAAAGAGAGCGAGAGTGAGAAGGATATGGAAATTGATGAAGAGGGACTGAGAAAGAGGTCTTCATTATTCCGTCCCTTGGGCCGACGAAACTCTGCCCCCGTCGTCCTTCGGCCTCCGACAAAAACGCACTCGGGGCCCGGATTATAAATTTATTAACATAAATAATGATGATATCGCGTTCCGCCATTTATTACAGATATATTAAAAGTCATGAGTAGGAGAACAGAAAACGTAATCAAAAAGCAATTATCCTTGAGGAAATTAACTCAACCACTTCACGATTTACCAAATAAAAAAATAAAAATAGGATGGAAATGAAAAAAAGAAGAAGGCATGAGCTGAGAAGCGGAGTACGTTGGATGGTGGCGTGAGGAGAGGTCGGAGGAGGATGGAGTAAAGCGTGTTCGGTGAGGAATGGATGTGGATGGAAAAAAGGAGTCCGTGACAGTGAAATATTACGAATTGAATACAAAAAATTTAAATTTCGCGCTTAGATTAGGCACTTCCTCTATCATTCCCATTATTATCACTTTATTACCTATTTTAATAGGTAATTGCTGTTAAGGAAAAAAGTCATAATAAACTAATCATATTTCTTTTGAATGAAAACTTGAAACGGTATTTTAATAACATTATTATTATTCCACACAAATAACGACATTATTATTCTATTAATTTAGATTAAATTTGAAAGATTTAGATTTATAAATGTTTAAAAAAATAGTTAATAAGTTAAAGTTAAATTGATGTACATAAAACTATGTAATTTTGATTGATTAAAACTTGAAACGGTATTTTAATAACATTATTATTATTATTCCATACAAATGATAAGATTATTAAAAGCAGTTTTTACTGTTAATTTTGTATATTATTTCTCATTGAATTTGAAACATTTACATTTACAACAACAACAAAAAAAAGTTAAATTTGACGTTGCAAAAATTACTTAACTATGATTACTTTCTATAGTATAATTATATGAAATATTTATTGAAACGATATTTTAATAACAATATTATCATCATTCCACTAAAATAACGACATTATTAAAGAAAATTATAACAACAGTACTGTTTCTTCTATAACTTTTGATAAAATTTGAAACTTTTACCAAAAGTAAAAAACTGTTGTATATTATTAGAAACAACAAAATTTGACGTTAAGAAAATTACATAACTTTGATTAATTTATACGGTATGTACTTAAAAGAAATAATGAAACTCTATTTTAATAACACTTTCATTACAAATATTCCACACAAATAATGAAATTATTAAAGAAAATTATAAAAAAATAAACTTTTTATTCTTTTATTTTTGGTTAAATTGAAATTACTTACTTATTATAAAATATAGTGAAGTGAACATTACTTTCGATAAAATTTGAAACTTTTACCAAAAACGGAAAGACTGGAATAAATTTTTGTATATTATTAGATACAACAAAATAGAGTTAAATTTGACTTTTAAATATTTTCGACTACTACATACATAGTTCTTACGTCTATCTCATATGTTATATAATATTAGGTATAGGTGCAGAATATGCATTACATTTGAAAATCATTACAGAAATACATACTGAAATAAATATTTAATAATTATTCATTTTAAATGTTCAATCATCATTACATAATTCTTACCCATTGTTTTGTAAGGGATAGTATAGATGCAATATAAGAATTATATTAGAAAAACGTTAAAGAAACATAAAATTCTAATAAATATTGATTATTTTATTAATGTGTCTGGTAATACTCTAATGAAATTTAATATTTTAATTAACTATTAATAATATTTAAATTTTGTATCATATTTACAAAGTCTAACTTAAATTTATGTGGATTCTTATGCAAATAAACACAAATTGTAATGAACATTGAAAAATCGAAGGTACCTAATTGTAATCTAATCTAATTTAATTAAATATTATTAATATTTAACATTATTGATATTTTTACTTCTAATTTGTTTTTGTAATTACTAATGCAAAGATTAAATTAAAAAATTGTTTCATAAAAAGGATACATTTTGTACGAAAATGAATATATTTTCGTGGAAAGCTTTGGCAATTTTTAATCTATTTCGCATACACTTCGATCGGTACTTTTTTTGTGATGGTTATACATATTTCTTCGGGTCGGAGCGGCTGAAAAAAATAATAAAAACAAAAATATAAAAATTGTGTATGGGAATTTGAGTGAAACAAATTTGGAGCGATTAATCAAAGGGAATTAATGTGTGT
>JAFMTC010000804.1:152866-182632 GCA_018845635.1 Nicrophorus orbicollis | reverse complement strand
GATATTTCCACAAGTGTCCAGAGATATTCCATCCCGGGACACGACAGGTCAATGAATCAAAATCAGTGCATGTTACCTTCACCGTGAGAAAAGACTACTGCCCACCAGTGACTATCAATGGAAAAATTATACCGACAACTAATAAAGTTACATATCTGGGTATGCAACTGGATAGAAGATTGACTGTAAAGATCACATCCAAGTAAAAAGAGAACAACTTGAAATCAAGTTCAGGAAGCTGTACTGGTTACTACGAGAAGATTCACCAATTTAAAAATAAAACAAGCTGCTGGTACATTACAATCAGGAGAATACACGAGGATCCTCAAATAGAAACAGTGGAGGAAGCCATTATGAAATATAGTAACAGATACCAAAATAAGCTAGAAAAACATCTAAATGACTTGGCTATCAATATTTTTGATACAAGCTTACCAACTAACCGACTGAAGCGATGTAATTTATTGGATCTTCCAATGACATTTAACATCTAATTAGCAATTAAGGGAAACCGCCAGTGGGCGCTATCCAATATTAAATTGTCATTTGTCATTTATCAATCGTTAAACCATTTACTGAATGTTTTGTTATAAAATAGATTGTAAATAAAAACAGATGTAATACAAAAAAATATATCCAAACCATAGTAATAATATATTAATCGGTGTAATACTTCAAAATAAGCATAATTGGATATTAATATATACAAGATATTATAAAAAACCGAAAAATGTTAACAATCCAATAAAACTAAGAGTGATGAAAGTAAAATAATTTATTCATAGTATTCAAATCTTAAAATTGGCCATTTAAGGAACATTAATGACATTTATCTTTTTTTTTAATAAATGAAATGTATAAATAAATTATACCACAATAATATAAAATAAATAAGGAAGATGAAATGCAATGTCAAACACAATCATTCCCTGCATTCCTTCCGGTTATACCAATATTTGCGGATTGTTTGAAATCTAAATAATCTAGGAACTAAATTTGTTTTAATTCAATCTTTTAATTTAATATAATGTCAATAAATATAACTAGAAATACGATTTAAATTCTTTTTTTTAAAGATTCTTGACTTGGTTTAGCACTATCTAAAACATAAACTTGTTTTTATAAATAATCATTTCAAAATTAACGATTTATGTTTTGGAATTGCTTTTCAATCGTGTACTGTTATTATTTTTTTCACTGATAATAATAATAATAGGATTTATTACACAGACAGAAAAAATAACAATAATATTCTAACTGAACCAAAGGGGCTACTGCTAACTGTCGTCTTTATTTAATATATGAAATTAATAACTATAAAAAGAAATATGAAGATAAATAAGTATGAAAAGTATTTTACTATAATAAAAACACTTAACAATAAATTTTTATATTTCATATTTTACATAATTCATTTTGAAAATCATATTTATATGAATTTCAAAATGAATTATGGAAATATATATATATATACCATATTCAGTTAAAAACTATAAGGAATATTTAACAAAATTTAAAAACATGTTGTGCAATTATGCAATTATTGCAATTATTGAACTTAACTATATGTTAAATTTGATTAAAATTAATTTCTATTATTATAAAACTCGAGTAATTACCAAGTATATTTACATTAAAAAAGATTTATAGGAAATTTTGAAAACAACATGTTTATAAATGATTATCAAGATTTACAATACAAGTAGTGTTCCAGCTTCAGAAACTATAAACCTGTCAGTGCACTGTCGTAAATTGGGACTTGGAAATTTACATGTTGTTTACAAGTTTAGCAAGAAGCTTTAAGCGAATTTGATCAATAATATATTACTTTAATTTGGATCTCCTAAAACAAAAACTATATGATACTATGAAAATTCAATTAATCAAAACATAGTTTTACACATAACCTACGTAATAATTATAAATAAATAACATTTACTTAATATGTTTATTTTTGTATAAGCGATTAGGAATACATGCACATTTTATAGAAACATCTTTATTAACCGCAAATTGACTAAAGACTTTCTGCTCAATATTTTTACAAAATTTGGTTTTTATTAAATTTTATCAAGTTTGATTTGAATATCTCTGATGATGTTTTATTAACTAAAACTTGTGGAAGTTCAATTACTTCAAATATTGTTCCTTTTTTCCTACAAACTTAAACCAAAGTGCAATTAGTTATTGCGTCTCAGTATTTTTTTTTTCAAGAAGTCGCAATTCATTAAAACTATGGGTAATTTTACCATATGGTTTGTTTTTTAATATATTAAGGATACAATAAAATAACTTTGTAATATGAAATACAACATAAGAACTTTAATTATATAATTTCCATTTTGTTCGGTGATATTTAAACATCTTTATAACGAATTAATGAATCCGCACTCATGGGACTTCTGGTCTTTACCTGCAAAAAAACAGACGTTGGTCTTTCTTGAGACGTTTTGTTAAGTAATAAACATCAAACTCTTCACATATTGTTAACTTGAACAGATTTCTTATCATTTCGAAAATTACACACTTAAATAAGTAGAAAATGTTTGTTTTTCTGTTTATCTTCAAATTGATACTAACAGTTGCAAAAACAATTACGCGAAATTCACTTCGAAATAAATCAAATCTAAATAAAGGATAAGCAAATAGCTTATTGAACTAAATATTATTGTTTTCAATGCCAATGGACATTGTGTATTAAAATGATATAAAATTGCCAATTGTCAATGTGAAAACTAAAACTACTTTCCTATATATTGTTAATAATAATAGTTTGAAATATTGTTTATTGTTAGTACAAAAAATGTATTTTATTAAATTAATTTAAAAATATTGCATACTTTCAAGTAGTGAATATCAAGTCTGCTGCTTTTTATTCTAAACTAATTTATTGCATTATTGTTCCAATGAAGGACAAAGTTTGTTTTTCGCTCTCTCCATCCTCAGCTGATCTTCTGCAGAGAAGACGTCTGTCGCATAGTTATTATATGACAGGAATGAGTCTTCTGGTCCAGGCTACGTTCTCTGAATTTTGCCCCAGGGAAAGGGACATAATTATAGGGATAATAGATACAGGAATAGGGTTACCTCTGAGATATTCATATTTAGGAGGAGGATAAATTATTATTAAGAACAAGTTATTGTTTAATTCAAATTTCTTTAGAATCTTGTTTTAATTAAAAGACTTTGATTATCTTTAAATTACTAGAAGGTGTCAGTTGAGGGATGGACTTTAATTTAGTAGTAGAAATGTTTGAAACTTATTTCCCGGAATAACGAGAAATCTTCAAAATTTTAACCTTACCAGTTAGACACATAAATAAATTTATTATTTATAAATTATGTCTGAATATAAATCAATTGTTATCAACATTTATAAAGAACAACATAAAGTCAGAAAATTCTTGTTTTATAATTTATTTTTATTGTTTACATTTATTTTACATAAAAACAACATATTAATTATATATACATTTAATACGGTTTCTGTCGGTGAAAAGCATATCTGCTTTGATGGATTTTTCCATCTTTAATTCTTATGCTTCTTGATCAAAAATATGTAGAATTCCGTGCACGTTGTACTCCTGTTTGTCTTTTAGGCATCACCCCGATCTGCCTATTCCTCAGTATGGACTTATCAAGAGACAATGCCCTCTCTGCCGACGATTGCAACCTAAATTGAATATACGCGAAACCCATTGGCTTCTGCGTAATTGTATTGAATGGAATAGTGATTCGGTCTATGGGTCCGAACCTGTTGAATAAATCTCTCAACATTTCTTTTGACGTACCGTAATCAACATTCGAAACGTAGATATTCCTCATATCAAAATTGTTCCCATATTGTGGATCCCCATTATTTGTTGTTTGATGAACCCTTCGCTCCGTTTCAGTCTTCTTATCTAAAAATTCACGAACTTTGTCGAGCATCAGCTTTTTGTAATACTGCAGCACAGAAACCTCAGCCTTTTCTTCTCCTTCTGATTCCTCTGATTGTTGTCAACATCCATGAGCTCGCTGCACTCATTTTCTGGGTGGTAGGCAAGGTTGGTGCGCATTGGTGGTGCTCTAGGTTTTTGGGTGTGTAAAATTTTGGACTGCCGGAAACTAAGAAGAAAGAAAAAGTGTTTTCCGGTTTCGAGGAACGAGACACGCGTCCGCCACGTCTAGACCGAACGCGTTTCTAATTAGAACGTATGGAAATTTACTATGTTTTTGTCTCGCTCCATCCATTTTCCTATTTGCTAATGAAAATTTACGTAGTAGGTTGCTATCCTATATTGCACACTTCTCTCACATTTCTTTTTATCTTTTTTGCTGTTTGTTTTCTCTCTTTATTCCTTTGGATAAGTCATTTCCAGTTCTTCATGTCTTATATATATATATATATAATACTATTATATATATATATATATAATAGTCGTAAAACAGTCGATACATGGAGAAACAATGCATTACTTTTGTGCACTTCCTTGTTTGTACCAAGCAACCTATCGCTTTGACATTCACTGTCCGCTGTTATTGTTATTTTCTGCAAATTGGCCATCAATAATTCCGTCCGATCTGTTCTTTTTGCGGAAGAATCTCGGATTCTTTAACTCATCATTCGCACTTGGAATAATGAAATTATTATACATAAGCGTTTCCAGCTTCGGACATGGGTGTTTAACATTACGCTAATCTCGACTTGGACGAAATAAGATTAACGATCTCTAAAGGAAACGGTGTTGAAATCACAAGGTTTCAGCGCAAAACGAGAGAAAAATTAAAGAAATATATCGTTATTTTATACAATCCTAATTTGTGCAAATTGTCACGGTTCAAAAATTTATTAAAAAAAGATAAATCTTAATTATATAAACAGATTAGTTAAAAGTAAATATTAAAAAAGAAACTAATTTTTGAAACAGTGTAAGAATATTCAATCTAATTATTGCACTAAAAACTAGTACTTTTATTATATAATTACGCCTTCTTAAGTCTACATATATTATTTTTATGTAAACTAATGGTATTTCAAAAACATAATGATAATAATAAATTAGAAGTCAAAATGTGTTTAGCAAATCTACCAAAATGTTAATTATTTGCATTTTGTTATTGATGTATTTGTGCTTCAAAACATTAATTTTATGCTAAAAAAATACTATATTTTAATGAAATAACCATTAAAATAAAATTTTATGAATGAAATAACTAAATTTAATTACATTAATTATGCAATAAATGTATTAAATAGCTTCTTAAGAAATTTATGTTTAAATATTTAAAAAAACACTTAGGTCCATAGCCTTTTGGTCGCTTTTTGTTAGCTAATAAAGATTATTATTGTTTTATTATAAAAATCTATAAAAATTTCAACATTATCCTTATTTCAGCCCAATAGAAAACTTACAAAAGAAGTGGGAAAAGTACCGTTTTTTTGTTTTGTTTAATGACTGTTGCAATAGATTATTATTTATTGGAATTATGAAGTAAATAATTTAATTATTTTAAATATTTACAAAGAATAACAAGATTTATGGGTTGTTTCTTAAATATTAGTGTTAATGTTACTATATATTTAAACAACCTATTATTTATACTACAAAATATAAGGTTCTTCATTTGAAAAATTAATTAAAATTCAACTTTCATCTGGGTAATTTCTTTTCTGTGTTCATTTATACAGTATTTACTTATTTCTTTTTCTTTGTTTTTTTTTCAAAAGTGAAGGAGAGATTTGCGAACAGACGAATTAATCAAGCCCTGCGGAGAAATTAATAACTCAATCCGCGTAATTAATTAATTCTCTGGCGTCGCGACGTTACGCCTACCTTCGGGTACCTGGCGTTACCTGTGTAACGAACAACAATCAATAGTTTGCCCACAACCTTTTTGCGAAACCTTCCCATAAAACCGTTTCGCATTCTTTACAAAACTATATTACAATACAAGCAGCATATAAAAATAAATGCTGTCCAACGTACAAATTGTGTTTCTCTAGAAACTCTTTCTAAAACTTAATGATAAAACGGGTCACAATTATTTTTTGGATTTTCCATTAAAATTGATGAGCAACTAATTTCATTTTACAATATACATTATAAAAATATATTTTCTGTAAAATTTCTTTTATGGATTTGCTGTAATTTACTTTGAAAAAATATTTTTAAGCTCTGAAATAATTTGTAAATATTTTTTTCGGAGATTATAAATGACACTATTATGAGTAAAACATGTATTTGGAGTTGATTATTCTGGCTTTCCAACGTGCCATATTTCTAACTTATATTGATTTCCAGTAATTTACTATCAAAGTAATCATTAATTTTCTCGGTAACCACAATTGGCACGATTATGATTGAGTACTCTAATCAAAGCTGAATATTCAGATTTTCCAACGTGTATTGTATCATATTTGAAGCTATAACGGATTTGCAGTAATTTACTATCAAAGTTGAAAAAAATATATAAGCATCGAAAATCGAGTGTCTTAACAAATAATTTATTTTCTCGGTTACCATAAAGAACACGATTATAAATGAAAACTCAAATCAAAGCTGGATAATCAACATTTCAACGTGCCATCTCATATATTTGCATATATTGCCAATTTGATGTAATTTACTGAAAAAGTTAAAAAAATATTTTATAAGTATCGAAGAATATCGAGAATTCCTACAAATCATTAATTTGCTCAGTAATCATAAATGGCACGACTATGATTGAGTACTCTAATTAAAGCTGAATATTTAGGCTTCTCCAAGATGTGTATCTATTACGGATTTGCTGTAATTTACTGTTAAATAACGTTTCTTAAGCTTGACCGAAAATCAAGCGACGAAAATATCAATTGTCTAAATGTGCTAAATTCGCCACTAATGGAGTCATTCATGTGAGTAGGTATCGAGGGAAAATATTGAATGTGCGAAAGTCAACAATGGCTTTACAGTAGATGCAAAATTGCAAATACACTCGAGACCGGAGCGTACACATAGACCGTGAGTCTTCGCCTGGTATGGCAATGAAGAGTAGTTATGGTGTTGATCTTGAAAGAGATATAATATTATTTTCTGGCCAGAATGAAAAGAAATGGTTATAATTGTGTTCTTGTATTAAGTTTATTTTAATCTGGAATTTATTGTTGCAAAAAATATTATTACTATTAATATTGCATTTCACTTCTACAAAATATAAATAAAAACATATTACTCGTGTATAATTTGATAGCAACATTATGTGCTATAGAATTGAGGGATAGTGATTGGTACTTGAATAAAAGAGAACAATTTATTTCAAAGAGTAATACATGAGTTGTAAAAGGATTCAATTTAAATAGAAAATACCTAGCGCACGAGAACCAATTCCTCTCAACAACAAAAACAGGAAATAAACGAAGGTAGGAAATTGAATGTTGAGACAGGTTAACAAGAAATTTTATATTTAATGGGAAATCGTGGAGAAGATACGTAGCATGTTACAAATTGCAATTGATTTTACGGTCATAAAAATGCTGCCTCATATAATTTATATACCTTTTCATACTGTTTGAATTGAATTAACAATGTAATGAACTGTTGTTATTTCATCTACCGATATCAATGATGTAACTGTATACTTCGCAAATTGCGAAATAAGAAAATTATTTTTGTGCTGCCTCTACGAGTTATTGTTAGAAATAGTAACTTTATTTGTTAAGGGTTTCACAGATAAGTTGGAAATAATTGTAAAAGCATTGAGCGATGAAAATTGCATAATGTAACTTTTCATCAATATTACAATAACAATTGAAATTTTACTTAATTTAGATAAGCAAAAATATGTACGAGTAAATCCTATATTTTTTATGTATATTCATTTAAATAATATTTTATTTCATAGGTAAACTATTTCAATAACATATAAATATTTATACATTATAACTATAAAAGTGATGTTCTTCCATGCGAAGATGGAATATTTCAATGACAATGAATTGCAATTAAAATTTATTATATAATACTAAATAGAGGCGCAGAAAAACTGAAGTTTATATAACTTTCTTATAGTTGTTGTTTTTTGTTAATTTCGCTTAATGATTTGTTTTATCTGTTTATAACTATTACAATAAATATTATCTTTATTATTAGTAATTATTAATTATACACATTATTGATATGCTTATTTTACTAATATAATTTTCCAATTATCTAATCTAAGGTTATTTAAAGCAATAGTTATTTTGCAGTTTACTGACCAATAACTATTTCCACGTAAATATTATTTGTGCAGTAAAATAAGGCTCTTCAATCTAATAGCTAATGAAAATTTTAAAAGACAATATAACTGAAATATGGAGACTAATTCTTCTTAGTTCTGTTGTCGAGAAGAGTTGTCATATGATCCTAGAGAACTTCGCATGAGATAGATTACTTCCTGGAGAGTCTAAAATACGCTCAGCACATCAGGGCAATGGCTATTCGGGCAGCAGAAACAACAACGGCTGTCAGCAGGCTGATGCTAAATAAAGGGGGGCCGAAGTTTAGTAAGAAAAAAATGTTGGGTACAGTGGCACAATTCATAATGTTGTACGCTGCTCCTATATGGGGAGAAGGAATGAGCGTGAATAGCTACAGGAGAAACTGTACAGCGAAATGGAGCAATAAGGATCTGAGCTTACAGAACAATTTCCCGGGATGCTGTACAGGTATTAGCTGGTGTGCCACCAATAGAACTCCTGGTTAGGACGAGAGGCAGAGCGGAGCAAATAGGGAAGATGCCAGAGCTAGATTACTGCAAAGGTGGCAGGAAAAATGGCATACGTCGGAGAAGGGGGCCTGGACTCGACGCCTAATCCCAGAAATAGAGTCCTGGATAAAAAGGAAACACGGAGAAATGACATACCACCTGAGCCAGGCTCTCTCTGGACATGGATACTTCGGCAAGTACCTGCATTTCATCGCGAAGAAGGAGGATGAAATGTGTTGGTATATGCAACAGTTGGGCACGAACGAAGCACGAGGCAGAGTCCAAACTGGGTGCCCTGCTGGAACCAGAGGGAGTCGTTGGCGAAATGTTGAAGAGCGAAGAGAGTTGGGTGACTATATCTGAATATGTGTCGGAGATACTCTCTTCAAGAAGAAGATGAGCGAAGACTGCAAAGAGATAATTAAGATAGTGGCAGTGGAGGCCAGCACTGATGCAAAAGAATGGAACTGCCAGTGAGTGAGCAAAGACAATCAGCATTGCAGCGGAG
Source organism: Nicrophorus orbicollis (assembly GCA_018845635.1). NCBI lineage: Eukaryota > Metazoa > Arthropoda > Insecta > Coleoptera > Silphidae > Nicrophorus > Nicrophorus orbicollis. Next base: position 173,415 of record JAFMTC010000804.1, on the reverse strand, counting down.
TACAAAGATACAGGACCTGGATGTTGATGAAGAAGGGGAGAGGTTTTAGTGGGTAAGAATCCCACAGTACCACGACTCCACGTGTGGTCCCTATGTAATGTTTCCTCTACCCTACAACAAAAAAATGATTACTTCCTGGACTTTCTTTTTTTTAAATACCAAGATTATTTTAACATTTTTTTTTCACTTTAATAATCATTTATTTTAAGAGGTAAAGGTGTGTAGTAGAATAAATTATGAAATAATAGATAATTGGTGTAATATTTATTATGTTTTAACAACAATAATTTTAAGAGATGAATCCTTTTTATCTTCTTTCTAAACCTTTGCACGTATACTGGCCAACCAAATTTGACTATTCGACAAAATTGAATCTTATAAGCTGATTTTGTTTTAAATACAATAGCATTATTTCCTGGAGTTGTCATTACAACAATTTTGCAAAATTTTTGTTCAGTTTTCTTTCACCACCGGTATGCTTAAGAAAACGATTTAATGATATATTTGGACAAAAATAAATGAAATTGCAATCATTCCAAGACAGACGATATTTATTTAAGAATACGGAAAGAATACATCAGCTATACCTGTTTTTATCCTAATCGTAGAATGTAACAACCAAAACTTTTTTATAAACATTTTTTTTTGATTATGTAACTTTCAAATTAAATAAAGTTCTAAATAAGTTGAATATGTTAAAATAATTGTTAAACAAATATGAATTATTTAAGCAATTAAATACTGCTGTGAATATTTAATATTAATTACGTTTTTACACAAAAATAATAATCAATTATACTCAAATTCTTATGAATATCAGTGTTTCATAAATGTAATAACAATATGACTTTTTAAAGTTGCACAAACAAGGGTGAGAAAATATTGAGATTAGTTAAATTTTTATAAACAAAATTTCTTAAAATGCAATGCGTTTTGCACAATTATCGTAAAATAGTCAAAAACTGCAAGAAAATCTACATTCTGATTTGCAATTGTAAATTGAAGGCATAAACACAATGAAAATTTAATGATTGGCATTATAATGAAATGTAGAATAATTTGCTTCTACAAAATTCAAAGGAAAATAACGTGATTCATACTAGTTCATTCATTATTATTTGCATTTCTCTATAATTTCAAAATTGATTTAATCAGGTATAAAGATTAAATTTTAATAAATGTCGGATTTGGAACTGTCTATTATTGATATTAACGTTAATGATATTAAATTTATTTGTACTAATTGAAGCAATTAACAAATATAAAAATATTTGGATGAAGAAAACAGATAAAGTATAGATAACAGAATGAGGTAAAACAGGAAGTAATGTATGTACATGCAAAATCCTTCATTAAGGGATCTGTTAATAATCTTCCTTGAAATCACCTGCATATTACAATTTACCGTTGATGATTTGGTCGTAGTCTTAATCAAGGACAACGACGGAGCGCGTCTGCAGGATGACATCCGGAACTTCTTCCCCGTTCTTGAGAATTTCGCGGCGCAAGCAAACCTTGAATTTCACGGGAAATTCGCAATCGTAATTAGATTCTGCAGCCGCCGCCGCCGCCGCCGCCGTCGCCTCAGCCTGCAAAATTTACTCATCGATCAGATCATTACCGGCGCCTCGCCGACCGCCAACCACCACCCTTCCATCACCAACCGCCGCTGCTGTTGTACGGAAAATCTGCCTTTCATCCTATTCCATTTTTCATAATCACATAATATTTGACGGTTAGTATAATATGATTTGGGAATTCTCGTTCGTCCCAGTTTCCCTTCAATGTAAGACGCATCCTGAATTGCACTTTGATGGTTGAATCTAGTTTATGTCTTGGAAATCAATCTGCATTAAATATATTTATTTTTTTTTGTACAACGTCTGTTTTTATTTACAATCTATTTTATAACAAAACATTCAGTAGATGGTTTAACGGTTGTCAAATGACAAATTAATATAGGATAGCGCCTACTGGCGACTTTCCCTTGATTGTTAATTAGATGTTAATTGGAAGATCCAGTAAACTACATCGCTTCAGTCTGTTAAGCTATTATCAAGAATATTGATAGCTAAGTCATTTGCTGCTGCTATTTTGGTATCTGCTGCTATATTACATATTTCTTTTTTGGAGATTTATAAAAATTATTAAAAAAATGACTGCCTTTGTTCTCCTGTTTTGCTCCGCTGCACACACAAATTATGAGATTAACTGAATATCTGCGAATTTGCGTGTAAACAATAGAAAGAGATTTGTTATTTCTTTAAACCCATTGTTATGTCTAACCAATATTTATCACTCGATTCATTTATATTATTATTAGTTATTCTTTAATACTGTTTGGATATGTATATTTAGATCTCTTTTATATTTTGCTGACACAGCCTGTGTGTCGTAAAACATTCGTTTGCACAGTTGGGACTGTTTGTTGCGTTGCATTGTTTCACGCATATAGTTAGGGACTTTACATTCACAGTGAACATCTTCGACCCCCAAATATTGTGCATATATAAGGCGACACTTTTATTTCCAATTCAGTTCCAAGTCGGGTCAGATCCTTGACGGTTAGAGATATTAAGTTTGTAAGAAGTCTAGTTGTACATTAGGTTTATTAATAAAGAATCGTTTTATAAACCGTCTTCTACTTAACTCATATAAAAAACCCACTGGGACTCCGCAACGTGCATCAACAAAGACATTTCCACGAGTGTCCAGAGAAATCCCATCCCGGGACACGACATCATTTTCTTCAACTGTGAAATGAATTACTTGCAATAACAAATCCGAGAATCTCAGGCAGCAGCAAAAGGTACGATAACCTTAAAGTTTCTAGAAATTTGATATAACAAATTGTTAGTAACAAACAAAGTAAACAAGTATCTTCATTAAATTATAAACTCTATTTTACTACGATTACTACAAAAAGTAGAGTAGTGTAAAGGGATTTAGGAAATAAACATGAGGTTGTCAGTGTGCTTATAAAATGTTGCAGAATATAAATATTTATTTGAAAACGTCGCAGATTATATTTATTGTTCCTTTATAGATTTAGTATTTATTTTTGCTAGTAAAAAAAGCATTATATATTTTATTCATATTATTTTCAAAAAGAAAGTGTTATGAATGTACTGTTTTTTGAAATGTTTATAATCTCAATCTCAAATGTTTATAATCTTTACATTATACAAACAAAATAATCTAACTGTTATTAATGTATTTCAATTCAATTAATTACTTGAATTGCGAAATGACGTACTACGAAACATCTTGGTAGAAGCAAATGCTTGGAAATGCTTGTAAATAAAAAGTTAAAATAGTTGTGTAAATATCTGTATTAAATTAGAAATTTTATATTTTATTTCTATCCCAAACATTATCATATTATCCTTATTGTTATTCATTTTATAAATGAAAAATAAAGTGATTGACAAATTTTATAATAAAACTTTATTTACCCTTGATTTACAGATAATACTAACATAATCATTTGTTAATGCATTTCAATCATATTTCCTTCAATTGAGAAATTAATTACTTGCGACATACGAAATCAACAAACATCATTACCAAAGCATATAATATGAAATACAATAAGCTTTTTTCGATTAAAATGTAATAAAATAAATCAGATGTAAATGTAGAAGCAAATATAATATTTTCAATGGATTAAAATAGATTACTACAAAAATACATTGTTGGAAAACGATACTTTTATCGTACATGAATATACAGTTTTCTTGAATATCTATTCAAATATATACAAATATATTCATATTATACAAACAAATATAAGATTATTCAAATGAGAAAATAATTAATTGAAAAGTGAAATACAAAGGAATATCTTTTTTTGTTCTGAGAAGAGGAAAACCTTCCAAAGGGACCACAGTGGAATCGTGATACTGTGGGATTTTTACCCACTAAAAACGTCTCCTCTTCTTCATCAGCATCCAGGTCCTGTTAAATGTTATTACTCTGAAATGTTGATTGTCTTACCTGTTAGTCCTGTTCAGTATTGGCTTCCACTGCCATTTTCTTCATTAGCTCTCTGCATCCTCCGCTGGTCTTCTTCCTCGGAACAAAAAAATATGTAAGAAATCATTTAAGCTTCCTGCGTTTAAAATGTAATGAAACAAATAAATTGTTATTAAAGAAATTGCAATTATAAACTTTATTACTGGATTACCACAAAAAAATAAGAGGATGTAAAATGCGATTATGACTGTGCTTGTGAAATGTTACAGAATTTAAATATATAAATAGACTGAATGTAATTTCGTTGCATTATCTCGGAAAACACGCAGATTTACTTGAAGAAAATTATAAAAAATAATATTATTGAGGTAACACTTTAACTCGCTTTTCGATTTTTTTTTCATTAAAAACATATTCAAACAATCTGCATTAAATTTTGTTTTCATTAGACATTTAATAATTAATTTTTATGTATATATTTTATTTATTGTAATTATTTTATGAATTGAAAATATAATTTCTGCAAATTTATTTATGTGTATCAACTCCATCATCTTCAATTTTGAAATTAATTACGAAACCAAGAAACATCTTGGCAGAAGGAAATGGTATAAATTCTTTTGAAATATAGTAATATAAATCAGTTCTTACTAAAGAAACAGTGAATCAAAATATACAAATAGGCTAAAAATAATTAGGAAGCATTCTCTTAGAGAAGACGTGGATTTCCTTACAGAAAGCGACAAAAAACAAACAAAGAAACTTTTTCAAACACAATGCTTGATATTTTTATTTTCCCTACTTGTAAAAGCAATTACCTACAATCTCTTTGATGTACGGAAAATAAATAATGATGAAGAGATTAACTTACTTAATTTTTAAACCAACATTATCTTTTCCCTTTCATTTGTAATTTAAATAATCTCTCCGCACAGTTCAAAATAGATGCATTTATCTATTTGCAATTAATTATTCTTATATATACATGAAATAAATATTGAAAAATCGGAATTTCAGTGTAAATATTTTTAAAATTTTATGAATAACTTGAAATCTATTGTATGTGCAGCTATAATTCAATAATATCCTTCGTACTTCCAGATTTTTTGACTTTTTTTTCATACTACTTGTCTTTTTTTCCTATTTCCATAATCAAGTAATACAAGGTTTACATTTTACTAATAATCTGTCTTAATATCTTTACAATATTTGATGAACCTTATTCGTCAATTATTTATTCAAATTTATAATCAACATTAAATAAGTCAGTTACACATTTTACAAGTAAATTTCATTACATTTACTCATAGATCTGTTTGTTTCTTAGTCAATTGAAACAATCGACGTGAAAAGAGATAAATGAAAAGGTATTTCTATGAATAAAATTAACAAAAACATACATTTATCCTATTATTTCTATATTAAATTCGTCAATAGTTTTTTCTCAATCTTTATAGAAATGTAAAATGTTTAATAATCCTTTGGAACTACATAGACATTTTTTATTATCTCTTTGTAATTTAAAAATTCTATGATAAATGTGAATAAAAATAAGTTTATGAATGATATTACAAACTGCATCAATAATAAATGATATATTATTTAATATTAATGTTTGAAATAACTATAGTTAATCAAATTTGTGAGATTTTGAGTAAATTTTTGACGAGTTTCTAAACTACATATTTCATAAATTGTATATGATCACTTTCTAGAATTTTATAATCATGTGATATGCAAACTTTATATTTTTTTGTATTACTACAACCTTGTAATATGTGCTGTAATTAATATCCATTCTGTAAATTTTCATCAGAAAATCGTATTATAAAAGTATATATAAACCAGAAGGATTTCATATGATGGTATACTGCAGGGGGTCTTATGTAACAATTCAACTGATTTCCTGATTTTAAAACGTATTATTTAAACGTTAATACCAATCCATGAAAATAACATGTTTTAAACTTATAGTTTAATAATGATTGAATAGAAAATGTACTACTTAGTTGATATTTGTACCAAGCCAAAAGTTTGCGTAGTTTGTAGACACGAGAGTTATTTTATAGCCAAATGATATTGTCTGTGTCTTTTTGCAACGATATTTACAATATCCATTCGGATATTCAGTAAATCACCACGTCGATGTTTAGAACCGTTGTCCAGTTGACAACTAGTCCCTTGCAGACTGTTTCTTTAGGAATTAATGGTGTCAGTCCAGAAGTAATGAAAATACCCTAAAAGAAACCACAAAATCCTGTATTGTATCTGGGATTTGAACCGTGGGACTTATACCTTTGGGATATTGACCGGCGACTCTCACGATACGGCTATAAGTAGCCTAATATCTTGGCATTATTGTATTGTAATATATATTCTAGTATGACATTTTATATGTATTATATATCGCAAGGTTTACCAATTTGAAATGAAATTTGGTATTAATTACATTTAAATGGGTTTTCAAATATTTAATTAATAAATCAATAGAAATGAATTGAAAAGAGGACCAAAAGGCCTATGGTTAATACTTAGTTTTGTTACAGTTGTTATTTTTTAACTCTATTATTATTAAGATAAAAAATATATGTTTGCGACTTTAAAAATAAATACATCTGTTCTATTAGGCGGTTAGACTTAGGTGGATAGCACTTTTGTCACATAAAGAATATTGCTATTATAACTCTTATTATTAAATTAGACAACTCGGCTTGCTATAATTTATATTATTGAAAGCATTATTCAATATTTGTTTTAAAAGAGTATAATTAAGTTTACATTAAATTAAACTAATATTGCCAGGTAAGTATTCAAACAGATGATTTCAATAATTCAGAGTGAACTAAGTAAGTTTGCGTGCAGTGGAATTTTCAAGACCCCGTAGAGGCAGCTAGTTTACACAAGGCATTATATTGGAGTAGTCCCGAACGTATAATTAAACACCACGTGCATACGACCTGAGACAAAGTTGCACTAATTCAGACGGAGGAACAAATGGGTAAATAAATACGGTGGTGCAAGCAATTTACAATGCAAATAAATTCGGAAATAATGAGGCACGCAGGTGAATGGACGGAAAAAGAGAATAATTTCCATCACACATTCTCGCTCCGTCAATTCGAACATCAAATGAACTTACATTTCTATATTGTTACAATATTTCAGCCAAGCTTTTATTTCATGTCGTTGGCTTTTTTTGTACGTCGTTTCCATGCGTGTACGATTATTATTATTTTATCAGTTGAAAGCACGAGCGACGATAGGAACGCATGAAAGGGCGAGCGGCATCGTACATATGAAAGGGCTTATATCAAAGCAAACATTAAAATTGCACATCGTTCCGAACCCCATTCCCCTTCATGTCCTCTGTTTTTCTCTGAAATTCCGTTTTTAATTATCTCAAACATATTTCGTATTAAAATAAGTACAGTAAATCCACAAACAACGACTTTCCATTTAAAATTCGTATATTCAACGCAAACACTGCCAGATTAAAATTGTATTCCCTGATTCAGAAAGATCGAAACAAATATTTTTAAAACAAAATTACTTTTTATAATTTATAAAGTTTATATTATCGATTGTTCATTAGCTTTAAGAATAATTTAGTCAATTACATTGAATTGATTTAAAAATGTGTTTTTTTTTTACTGATTATATTATATTATAGTTGAAATTCATACTTTTACTAATCTATTTTTCTCAGTTGATTACCTTTTTTATGTATGAATGAATATTTCTCATTATTCTAAATCCGATTTTTCAATACTAATTCAATCGGTCCTCTTTTTATGCGTACTATTTTTATGCGGTTTTGAATTTATGCGGTTTTTATTTCAAGAAGCATTTTTAAATAACTATTTTAGGTTATTTTGACACGTTAAAATGCAAAGAAACTAACCAAACGTCGACAGTTTTAGCTGAAATAATTTCTTTAGCATATGAAATTAGTGGGGAAAGTTTTGAAACATATACCCAAAACGATTTAGACGAATTACTTGAGGATAATGTCATGAATGACAATGATATCATTGGTATAACTCTTGATACCGTTGAAGAACAAGAAAACGAAGTTCTTCAACTTTCCAGTAAATTGGCAAATCATTTCATCGAAAAAGATGATAACTCTGAACGAGCATTCAAGTTTCAATGAGAGTTTCAGAATTGCATTTCTGGATATCAGGAATTATACAAAAAGTAGCAAAGCCATCGCAAAGTTTAATCACTGATTAAATTGTCAAAGGGAAAAAATTGAGACTAATTTTACTTGTGAAGAATCATTATCTTCAGAACATTGATCTGATATGCTGATTATCTCTTCTAGTGATGAAGGAGATTTCGAACCAGTTCGCAAATTATGCCGAACACTCTCATATAGCGACGATAATTCTAAAGAAATAATGTGAAGAAAGATTAACTTTCATATAAATTTTCTGTATTTTTTTTGTAAAATTTTTCCGTATAAATTTAGAAGGAATATATTAAAAGTATATTTTTTTGAAAATTAATAAACTGCGATTTATTTTTATGCGTTTTCCAGTTGAACGTATCTACCGCATAAAAAGAGAACCAAGTGTAGTATATTACAATATTAGCTTTCATTTCTATATCGAGTTGGATAGAATTTTAAATTCTGGTGATGAATAATGTATATATAGTTTCATAGCTATAAAATGTGACAACTAAACCTACTACCTAGTCCTCAATTAATTATTGTATACTTTTTAGTAATTTATATACTATAAAATAAGCCCCAAATCGATATTTTTAGATTGGCTTTAATCAATATTTAATAAGGATCTCTTGAAATGTTATATTGAAACGTATAAAGTTTAATACTTGTGAAAACCTGCCCTACTTTGTTCTCATTTCAGCATACTGTATTAACATAAATATGACATTTCATAGGTTCTGTGTTTATTTTTTCAGTTTTCTATTAGAAATATTATTATTTTTAAAATGTGTAAAAAACACAAAAAGAAATTGTAAGTTAAAAGTATAAAATATATAATTAGAATATAGAATATGTATAGAATTACCATCTTAATATAATATCGCAAAACTCATTTAAAACCATCATTTCTCTTAACTTTACCAGTGTATTTCAAAGAGTTTCATATTAGTGTAACACCAAACCTTGCTGTGAAAATTTACGTATTTGAGATGTATCAGCTTTCACAGTTCATCATTATCCAAGTTGCTTTTCGGTTCATTTTCATGAACATAATCCTCAAATCGGAACTTCTCAAACTATGGTCATACGGTGCCGTTCATTATCCACATTCTTGCAGAATTCTTCGAGTTACTTGCGTTTGTACAGATTCATTTTCCAAAATAACATGATTTTCGTATTTATCCATAATATTTTACAAAATTAAACTGGAAATTCAGGTAAATCAAAACATCGAAACAACTTATGGCGAACATTCAAAATAGAAAAATAAGGACACTGAACGTGAAATATGAGAGATTTCGTTTCTTTTATCAGAACAAGCAAAAACAGAACCTTGATAAAATAGAATATTCGGTTTATAGGTGATGATGAGGTTGATCATTTTTTTAATATTATTATGATTATTCATTCCATATTCAATTTGTTCCTGTGCTGTAATTTATATACGTTCTGTTCTTTTACTACTATTAGATTGTCTATTTCATTCGATTGTCCTAAATATCAAGGAAGGGATACCTATTTTATATAATCAGACATTTCGTACTTATTACGCAATAACTGTATTATTTTTTAATGTATAATAGAACTAAATAAATCTAGGTAAATGTGCAAAATAATTCTAAATATGGGCAGAAAGTCCTATTTTTAATCTATATTATCATTCCGGGCGGAAAGACAACTTATGTAATAAAAAGTATGTATATTTAACAAAGATGTAATTAGACGTTTTATTACTCAATTTTGCGAGACACAAAGTTCATTAGTAGAATAATTAATTGAAAAGCACCGAAAACAATTGTAGCAGTCAATTTAGTGTCTTCAAATTCAGCTTTTTTCCATAAAAATATAAAATAAACTACAGTATGTTAGTTTTCTACTCATTTGTAAAACTTTTGCAATATTCAAAACGCGCATAAGGAACTAACTCCGAAAGCTATGATTCATATTACATATTTGTATTATCATATAGAGGACTTAGTAAATGTCGTATTAAAATTTTAACGATTTCTTTTCTTACCTACGCAACTCGATTATATATAAAAAAAACAAGCACTATTGTTGATTTGTGTTATGTAACTTAACGTAATTGTAATTTCAGCCGTCTTGCCGCAAACAACTGAATATGTGCATAACACATTAATTAAATAAGTCTTTCATAACAAGTTAACGTATCTATTATACTAATACATTTAGTTCTATAAGTACAACAATTCTCTATTCAATGATGCACATCCTATCATAACAAAAATTTGCGTATGTTACATATAAATTGTTATCTTGAATAAATTAATGTCTTGAGTTTGAAGCTGCAATCAGCACTGGACATAAATTAATTTTAATTAATTAAATTTGATTTTCTAAAAACCTTTCTTCTTTATTTCATCCAAAAAAAAATCATGAAATTAGAAAATAACGCGGAAATTCCAATATAGCTCTTGGCTTATCTCATTTTAATTATTAGATTTGGATTTATATATTATAAAATACAATTTATTTTAAAAAAGAAAATAAATTATAATCTCAACATTACATTTAAACTTACTATTTTAGGTTTACATTATGTAAATAAGAAGTTTTAATCCGGCAACTAGTGCATATGCATTATATATTCTGTAGATTATACTTGATTACTACTCACTACAGTAGAGTATTTATAGAAAATCGATACTACATCACAACAGTTTATATGCTTCATTAATTTACAAATTCTATTGTGTTTAACGATCATTTAATTTTCCAATGTGAAATTAATGCATTATATACCAGAATTACACATTCAAATGCATGATTATGTAAAATACAATAATGATTTTTTATACTATAAAATAAATGGTTATCACCCAGCTTTTCCCAAGTGTCGTGTCCCGGGATTAAAAATCTCTGGACACCGTGGATTATATCGTAGTTACGTCGTTGTGGAGTCTTTGAGGGGTTTATGAATATCAAATACGAATATTCTAAGTAGTTTTATTATACAGTTGAGTGTTTTTATGGAAAAGTCAACTATATAAATGTTGATCTCCTGTTTATTAACTAAGAGTTACATTCTTCTCTTTAGTTACTGGTTAGCTCCCCAGCTAAGACTGTTCTTCGAAGACTCTCCTTCGAAGACGGTCGTTCGAAGACTAAATTATATTACACAAAAATCTATCCATTTCAAAAAGGGGCTGAGTAGGGAACGGATATGCATTTTAAGTGCATGGGGTTAATAGTTTATCTTAGTTTTATGGCCCACCCAAATATGAGGGGTGCCGAACAGTGTCCAGTGTGTGGTGACAAAAACCACGTTGTTGGAAACATTCCACAAGCCAGACTAAATAATCACGTACAAGTATCCGTTTGTATATTTGATGGATACGTAACATCTGTGTTTAATTGTTAAGAAGGATCTAGGACTATGGGATTTACATATCAATAATATAATAAACAATAATAAAGTGGTCGGCCACGACACAAGATTCTAACATAGTTCGCATTGTTTTTGTGCTGTATTTATTTTATTTCAAGAGCCCAATTCCAGTTGTTAATACTGTTTTTTTCTATTTTGTTATTGTTGTATTTCTATTAGTGTTATTTGTTGTTAATTTTCTTATTCATGTCTTTGAGTCTATTCAAATTCTTGGTTTAGTTTTTCACTACTTGTCTTCTCTTCTGCAGTTCTTTCATCGTTTAAAAAGTATCATCACTAATATCTTCTTGCATCGACTCTGTCGATACTCATAATTTTGCAATGTTTGTAATATTTTACAGATTTTGTGAATCTGATTTTTTTCTATATCTGCCTCTTATTATTTGGGAACACGAATTCAGTAAAATCCATGAACCTGGTCATTTTCTTCCATTTTTCTTCTATTAATCTTTGGTACACCAGAGTATTTCTAATTTGAAATTATTCGCTTACTTTAACTGATTGTATCGAAATATGTTTATGCTTCTTTTCGTTGGAACTATTATACTTGCTGACAGGAGCTCAAATTAATACGTGCACTAAGCTCCACGAAAACTTCGTTTTCAACTATGATGGGTTTATCTTAAACTTCTTATTTATCTGTTTAACTTATGATAATTGTCTACTTTTTTCGTAAACTGCTTTGTTTATCGCAATATTCATTACATGTACCTGAAATGCAGGGAGCATATGCCATGATAGTAATTGATTATAATTATCGTGATGTTTAATATCTAAACAAGCTTCACGATTATGATAAAATTACATGTACGTAATTTGAATACAGGTATACGTGATTTTGCTTATATTTACACTGTAAATATAAACATAAACAAGGTATCAAGGCAAGTGCAAAACAAAGGCATTCGAGTTGAATTAAGGCGATTTATTAAAAAAACAAATAAACATCTTAATGTAAACATGCATATAACTATAAAACTCGTAGCCGAGTCGTTACGAGTCCATGAATCACAAAAAATCGATGCGAAAGGTGCTGGTTGAAATCTCACCAAAAGCATTTACCAAGGTTTTCCGGAATTTACAGTTCAGCAGTAAGTTAGTGGTACCGATGGGACTCGTAACAGGCATAAGGCCGTAACATACAAATAAACTATACAAGACAAAGGTAAATCAATAATTTTGTACAGGATATACGGACGGAAAAACCACTTTCATAATAATTGTTGTACATCATCAACAGGGATTCATAAAATAGATAAATATATACTAATTAGCCAAAATTTTTCTAAATTATAGCAAATACATAAATTTGGTTTCAAACTGTATTTTTAAATGTTTGTATAATCATATTGTTGTTAATGTGATTTCTATTTTAACGGTACATTTTTTAATAATCGATTCATTTTTTATTTTATGCCAATATAAGTAGTTGGTAGTTGAGTAAGACATGTAAGCATCTTTTAATTCCATTTTAAAGTAAAATAAAACAATAATTTATTATGTTCCGGATAAACACATTTGGTGGATTATTATTTCTAACTTTATTTGTTTTTCTATTAATTTAATAAGCTTTGAGTTTTCTTAATATTATTGTATTTCAATATACTTATTGTAATACTTACTACTTAATACTTAGTTTTTTTTTAATTTGATTGTTTTTTAATATTTATAGTAGGTTATTTATATATTTCTGGTAGAACAATTATTTCAAATAGAATTCGTATAATTCTTCATTTCGATTGAAATTTTTCAACCAAATTTTGGATCCCATACATATGTTATAATGAATTGTTAATATACAAATATTTTCACGTGTGCATCATATTTCATGTCTAACAAATTAGATCTATTGGCAAATTAATTGTATAATTAACAAGAAATGCTTTTATGTATATTTTGTATTTTATGTTTTCAGTTTATAATTATACTGTTAAATACTTCTTCTATTGATATAGAAATACAAATTGTTAATATAATATTATATAATAAGTATCTGCATATTCGCATTCTTTTTACTTCATTAAACTATTATAGAGTAAAAAGACTGCGGTAAACTGCGCTTTATGTTAGGAAACCGCGTTAAATGTTGCTTATTTTGAATAAATTGCATTTAAATTATATTCATAAAAAAATATAATATAATAATATGAACAATTATATATTTTATATTAAAATTAAATAAGCAAATTGTTACCCAGAAAATATATATAAATAAAAGAAACATATACATTAATAAAATATAAGAGAATGACGCATATTGGATTATATGAAAATGCATTAATGCGCCATTTAGAGTGGGCGACGTTTCCAAGTAAAATCGATTCTGTTCTTGCACATAGATGAGTGTTTTTAACTTAAATTGTGATTCACGTTTAAATTTAGGAACATAAATTCATAATTTTAGTTTGAAATATATACATGAAAAGCTATATAATAAACTTTCAGTTGTGTGTATAATTAGAACAAAAATAATAACGGTAATTATAAAGAAATTGAATATTATTTTGAGTAAGTAATAAATGTAAATTCCAACTACAACCAGATAAAAATGAAAGTAATTATCATATAAAAGTGACTAAAAGGAGAGAAAATGGCTATTAACAATAGGTCTTTCCGCCAAATAATAATTATAATAATATTTATTCTAGAAGAAAAATACATACAAAGGAAAAAGGAAATACAATTATTGCCAATAGCCAATTATTATAATAAAAGCAATAGATCGTAGGTCTTTCTGCCCAAATGCCAAATACTAAAAATTAATAATAACTAATTTATTTAGATATTTTCTATTCCATAGTTTATATACAATCTGTGGCAAACGTGTCAATTTTGAAGCGTTTTTTATTCGAATGATTGTTATAACTCAATATTTCGAATATTTACTTAATAACAAAATCACGTTTCACTAGATTAATAATTTATAGTAGAAAAATGAAACCAAGAAAGGAATAAGTTATCAAAAAGAGTGGAAAGACTGCTATCACTGTTGTCATCAATTTCTATATTTTATATTTGTATATAATCTCTCTCAAACCGGCAGAATTATTAAACTTTCAATGAAGACAATAGTTTCCTATTAAATATTGATATTATTATAAAACATATTGTCTTTTTATTGATATGATTAATTTGGATATCTTTCTTTCTGGACAGAAAGACCTCGGTCAAGAGCACTTTCGGTCAATTTAGACATATAATGATGTTTAAATAAAAAATAGAAATATTATTGTTACCACGACAAAATTTTGAGAAACTAGACGATGTTAAATGGTCTTTCACATCTTTAGAATAATATGACTTTGTAATTTTCACCTGTAATTGACATTCATTTTTTAAACAATATTTATTATGAAGAAAGAAATATACAAATTATACAATAACTTTTCCGTAACGTAGTCACCATCTACTTAAATAAGTACTTGCCATTTGCTTGTAAAAAAGTAAACAAAATTGCAATTTTTGTTATCCAAAAATCTGCCTACAGTAAAAAAGTCCTTCAAAACAATAGGTCAAGTTGTTTAAATTATCAAACAATATTTATTTCAATAAATGTAAACATATGGAGAAGTAAATAGCATTAAGTCTTTGGAATTTCTCAATCATCTAGTACAGCGGTTTCCAAACTTGATGCTACTACGCCTCCCTTAGTTCAAACTTCAGCAGTAATTTGGAAAATTTCTCACTGTGACTAATATTCGCGCCTCCCCTTAGACTATTCCGCGCCACCATAGGGTGCTACATAGTTTAGAAAATGCTGATTTAGTATATTAAATGCTACAATAATGTGCTCTTATCATAGCAATTTTATTTTCCACATTTTCCACATTTAACGTCCATTATAGATGATATCATTTTGCTATATCAAGCTTCTTTCACAAATATTCGTAGAAGCTTTAACTACCCCTCAGCGTTTGTTTCAGAAAATCCATACTGATTTTAACACTACTTATTTATTTGTGTGTTGCATACTACTTATCACATTCTTAAAATATAAATACAAAAGGGTTATATGTTTTCTATGGATATTTGGAACTTTCTTTCTATTAACCAGTATAATTTAATAAACTTTTATAGTTAAGTTAAGTTTATAGTTATAGTATAGTATAGTTAAGTCGCTGATCAATAACATGCATTTTCAACTTCAGGTAATATTTTTATATGTAACGAAACAAATCGATAATGTCCAAAGATAAAATATTGTTCTGTATTTAATTACATTAAATATATTTGCATATATTTAAAAATTACGTTTATATAAATTTCATTTTTCATAATGCAATTATTTACGAAACTATTTCTGCATTGTTATCTGTTATAAAATAATAGCTTAGAAACAAAATACGAGAAAATACTTCTATTTTTTTCATTGGGGTAAATTTACCGCATGCAGGTTGAAAAACAGGACAGCATTTGAACAGTATGCGATGTGATGAATGGGGAAACAGCATGGAAATTAATAATGGACGTGTTCACGTTATGAAAACACGGGCGTGCACAAATGCGCTATTGATTAAACGTCATGGAATTTTTGAAATTTTATCAATATTTTATTTCATAAGTGACGAAGGAACTTTTTGGAGAGTCCTTCGTTTTCTTTTTTTTTCTGTATTGATTATAATATTAATTATGCTTCGTGCTTTATCAATAACTTTACAAATATCTTTGGAAGTAAAATTTTTCAATATAATTTGAATATAAATATGTACACATAAATTTACAGACTGATAAATTAAGTTTCGGATGAACACACTCCGTTCGTTAACCCACTGCAATATGAATTCAGATTAATGAAAGGTTTGATATACTATTTAAATTGTATTTATTATTTTCTATAATATAATAATTTAAGAGATATTAAATGTTATTGGTATATCAAACAATTTTCGTGATTCTATTATAGATTTTTGTTTATTAAATTATGTTTCTTGACTGCATGTTAATTTTTCTCGGACATTCAGCAAATCACCACGTCATTGCAGACAGTTGTTCGGAACCATTGCCCATTGACAAGTAATTCATTTTGATGGCTGCAAATATTTGGAAGTACCAGGGTTTGAACCCGGGATCCCAGATTTTGCGAACGACGACTCAAACCATTCGGCTATGAGTCGCCTCATGTTAAATTAAAATAATAATTTAACTTTCATATAATGTTTTTTCTGATAATTTACAGAAGTATGTGGCTTCAAATAATATATATTGTGTTTATTGTTAAATAACATTTTTCTTGTGCTTTGGTACCAGAATATAGAATTCAGAAGAAACTGAACTGCAGAGTATCCAATTGAACATGTCTCATAATAGTAACAAAGAGCAATCGTTATAATAAATATAATAATTATTAAGATTTCTATTTTTGTAAATTACATATGTAATTGATATATTTCATATTGAGTAATTCCTATTTAATATATGATAATTATTATATTACTATAGTCTGTACTTTCTTAGAATTTTGATCACTACATCAATTAATCAAATTTTATAATAACTAATTACTCTTATTTTATATACACTTGGTATTATAATAATTTAAGAAAAATGATTGGTCGATTTTGATATAATTCTCAGAATTGAGACATTTGAGATATTTGAGATATTTGAAATATTAGAAATAATATTAAAATATTATATCTAATGTTTATATGACTATTTATAAAAATGTATTTTAGCTTTATAAATATAATTCCAGTACTTTTAACGAAAGTGGTTATGGTGTGTATAAAAGTAATAGCGAAATATTGACTCTCGGCTCATATCATCTTATATAACTTAATAATACATTTTCATCAAATTTACAATCTACGCAAAACAATCATAATAAATAATAGTAAAAGCTTTATATGGATGGAAGTTATTTGTACAATTTAAGTACTTTATTTGATTATTGCTTATAGGAGTCATATAAAAATTATTAATTAATAAAATTTATTGTATACTTCACACAAAGTGCTATAATCTTCAGTCTTTTCATCTATATAAAAATTGTTGATTTAATTTATTATTAATTAATTATCTGATTAGCAATATTACTGTAATTTATGATTATATTTATTGTACATGTCTTCAATCATTTGGAACTTTCTATTGATTTCAGAAGAATTTACTCTTTATAGACAAACACCAATTTATTTATAATTATTAGTTATTTTTAATAATTTTCGTATTGATTCACGAAATTATAATTCCTATTGATTATGGTTTCTCAAGTGTATAAAGATTTGTTCAACTATCTACATTCTACTTTAGTAATGGTTGTTTTAACAATAATAATAATGATATGAATATGTAGGCTGTTATTGTTTTATGTAACATCAATTTATATTTTGCAACATGACATTTTAATTATTTGACAAATTGCCTTAATTAAAGTTTACTGGCAAGTTTCCCTTACTAATTAGTTGAATATGGTGGATTCACAAAATTAGATCGCTTCATTTTGTGAGTTACTGAAGTGTTATCATGAATATTTATAGAATATAATATTTCTGGGACTCGTTCAAAGGGTCAAAGGGTATTGTAAACATAGCTCAAACTTTTTCGGTCTGCTTTCAGAGTAATGTCTTCGAAGAACAGTATTACATTTCAAGGAATTACTCTAGAAACATTTTACTATTTGGTGTGTAGGTTGCCTCCACAAATTACAATCCGTCCTTTCGGACATTAAGGAAATCACAACTATTTCATCTTTTACTCAACTATTTTCTTCATTTTCTTCCTTAATTACTCAATTGGCATAAATTTAGCATGTATGTTTAAGACACGCAGCGTACAGTGTTGTCACTGTTTACCAACATCGTTGCACAACATCCAAAATCTCATAAAATGTTCGCGATAACGAATATCAGGCTAATGATGTCGGGAATTCGATGTAGTCGGGAAAACGAATGTCGGGACTTCAATACAGTCGGACTAATGAATGTCGGTCGAATGAGCGCCGGGCAAATGAAGTAAACCCAATATTTCTAGTCCATTTTGATATCGGCTACTTTGTTTTATATAAGCTTCCTCCTAAATTACTATTTGAAAATCCTACAGTATCCTGGAACATCAATAACACTTCTTGGAATTATCGACTGAAATCTTTGTCAAAAACAATGTTAAACTTACTAGTGCTTCCTCTCTGGATTCCGTAGCTCTTGGCATAATTTTAAATTACCTTATATACCAGCAGCTTGTATTCTGCTAAAATTGACGAGTATTCTCGTAATAGCCATTATATTTTCTTGAACTTATTTTCATGTTGTTCTCTTTTTATATTTGAATGTGATCTTTTCAGGTCATATTCCATCTAAATTCATAAACAGATATTTAATACAAATAATTAATGAAAATAATAATCACCCTAAAATGGAAACAACAACAAAGGAATAAATTACTACAAATAAAAATAGTATCAAAATTTCAATATGAACATAAATAAAGCTCATGTTTTTTGTTTCATTTATTGATTATAATCTTATTTGAAAAAATAGCATTATGAAGCGTAAGCCTTGATATTGACATAAATTTATTTGTTTATTTTTTGACATAAAGTTGGACATAGTTTATTTGTGTGTTTCCTCCCTCGTTCCGTGCAAATATGTTGTTCCGTTTCCGGTTCCGGTCGTTTGTTATCCCCTCCGGCTATATGCAATCCCGATCCTCCGAGTTGTCCACTTTATAAACTACATACTTTTCTTTTTCGGCCCCAGGTTGTCGACAGTCGCCGTCACCGTCAAAGAGAGTTACGACCCAAATATTATATTACTTCCGACGTCGAGACGGAACCTCACGCACAATGGGAGCCAATCAGTCTGGAAGGATCGATAAGACGTTTTATGGGGACGACGGTGAGTGGACTAACATTCATTAGTTACGTAACACATCTAGACGGGCGCATTCGCCGGAACGTTTATGCAGTTCGGCCGTAATCCTGATTCTGCACGCAAATAATGCTCGTTAGATTTACAATTTAGATCCGTTGCCACGTTGGCAATGGTCGAGTCCATAGTGTGCATTATATTTTATTCAATTCACAGCACATGCACTGAAACGAAGCCTCGAACTCGTCGATTTCCGATTATATAATCCAAACATATACAAATATATATATTTCACTGAGCCGAATGCACTCGTAATCCTTCCATCCAAATTACGTGACTACATTGATATTTTTTAATCCTGCACTCTGCCAATGCTATTTGTATAGATAAACAAACCTTTAATAAAAATTATTGATTATAAAAAAACAATTAATTATATCACATCACGTGAGAATGGAGAAATTTAAAAGTAAACTTTACAAAAAGTAATTTGGTATATTATTTTTGTTTACTTATAATATTAATATTTATTGCATCACTCTCAAATAGACGGTAACTAACGACATTTCTATAATAATATAATTGAATGGAAATATAACACATCACTCTATAAGTCGGAGGTCTAACTAATAAAAATATTTTATTTAGGAAATTCTTTTCATCAAAGTACTCTCCTCAAGAGTTATACATTAATTCCAACGCTTCTCTGACGTTTTAATGCCCTTCTTGTAAACGATTTGTCTTTGTTCTCAAAGTAGGCTTCAGTTTCGGCAATCACTTCTTCATTCGAGACAAATCTCTTTCCTTGGAGAATCTTTTAGAGCCGGTAGTCGCAGTGTGGGGAGCAGATTCAATTTAACCATCGTTTTCGTCGACTTGTGAAACGGATTTTTGATCCGATGTGACCCATCATCGAAAGTAACTTTCGTATGATTAACTTTTCGTGTAAAATTGTAAAGACTGTTTTGTGCATATTTGTTATGTTTTCTAGAAGAACTAACGATTTTGTGCTACCTGAACATTCAACATCATCATAATGTTTTATCCATAGTTTTGAAAATTACAAAACTTTGGTTACTAAAACCACTGGGATTTCTTGCCCTAGCATTCGAACCGAGAGGACCTACCGCTCCGCAAAAAAAAGGTTTTAAAAAAGTGACCATAATCACATCTGTGCACCACA
>JAFMTC010000804.1:125016-140567 GCA_018845635.1 Nicrophorus orbicollis | reverse complement strand
TCTAAAAGCGTGCACTTTGCGATAATAAGTAAGTCCTTGGAGTTGCAAGCAATTTATACCAATTTTTGCATCCCCACCATCGCACACCAACCCCCAGTTTTAGGTATATTCATGTCTAGGAGTCTTTGTCATTTCACTTTATTGCACTCTTTTTTTTATTGCCTGAAATCGTTCTACCTGCTAAATACGATTTCCATTATAAGAATTTCTAATTGTTCGCAAAATGATACTAGTTACTATGTTAAACATTTTTCTACAAACTACATTTTCTTTTAAACAATAATTTTGCAATAATTTTTCTATGATTTATATAATTTTGGTTCTAGACAATAATGTATACAATTATGATAGTGGGTTGTACTATCAGATCATAGAACGCCACTTTTAGACAGACAAGTGACATAAACACCAGGCTTGTGCATTTTAAATTTGAATATTCTATTTAAATCCCGATTTTTATGAACAAACAATACTTCTGTTTTAATCAGTTAAAAGCAGACATCAACACCGATTTTAATTTCTCTAAGTTCTGTGTTAAATATTTCATATAGTCATGTAGTGTTTTATCAAAAGTTATGAAAAGTTAGATTAAGGGATATATATTCTAAAAGACGAAATATATTATTTGTCTGTAAGTAAATAATGATTATAACATCTTTTTTTAAAGATAGAAACTGAAAACTTTCTTAATTGAGAATAATATATTTGATTTAAAATTTCAACGATTAATTATAATTTAAATAAAATGGTATAAATGTGAAATTCAAATTATCCCATTTAAATTAGTATTACGTATATACTAACTCAAAGAGTTTATTGCTTACAAATATTAATAAATATTAACATTTTCAGTTTAAACTGCCATGCTTTCTTAAATTTTGTGAAATTACAAACAGCGTGAACTGAATTCTTCCTTCATATTGTACCAATTTTCTGTGCCCGTCTCTTCTCGTAACATTTCAGAAATATGTTGTGAATTTTTAGAGGAAATTACCTCGATCGTGTCACAATCCTCATCAACCTGTAAATAATAAATTTGATGTTATAGTTATAGAAGTATAATTATTAAATAGATACATACCTCTAAAATCCAATAAATAGATTTTAGATATTCCACCAAAGTAGGAAATCCGTATTGTTCGAAGGGAATTGCAATCCCAACGAGATCCAAAAAGTCTTTGACTAATCCACTTATGGATAAATCTTCAGCGGTAGAGTTCAATACTGAACGAATCAGTTTTTCACATTCTTGCCGATCCTAGTAAAAGAAAACAAAAATGTAAATACTTATAAAAGCGTTTAGAAAGCTATTATTACCATTTTGATTGAAGAAAGTCGATGCAAAATCTCTGAAATATTTTCGATGTTACTCTGCAAGCAGTTAATTCTTTACTGATACAGGAAGATTGACTTGCAGTCCTTATATACTACTTTTTTCATACCTGACATACCTTTTATTAAGTACCTAATCAGCAAACAATATGAAAGGGGTTCTAAGAAACTCATAATTGTATAAATTCTTTGAATAAATATATTTTATTAACCAAAGCTGACTAGGTACTTTATTTTCAATATACCTACTAAAATAGGTCTTGTAATAGTTATTTTTTTTTATTTTTCCGGATTTTCATAATCATAAATATTAATAACAATATAGAAAATACTTACATATGTCGATAGTTTTGATAAAACTAATAAGTATATTAAAGAGAGGGGTTCTAGTAGGTAAAAATCCCACAGCACCACGACTCCACATGTGGTCCCTATGGAAGATTTATTCTCCTCTACAAAAAAAAATATTATTATGATTTGTGCAAATTTCCACTGCACCAGAACGTGGCCTGTTCGTAGAATAGCATTGTATATTTGGGTAATTTATACAATTCCTTTCGCTGGAAGTTCTTTCGAAAGTTTTCCTCTAATGAAATCATAACCTGGCGTCTTCTTTGGCTTTATTTGACTACTAAGATATGTTGAAATTTCCTTTGGGCGTATTGGTTTAATTGGTTTAGACATTTGAAATGGAGAACCTAAATATGCTTCAATTTCCTTTCGTTGAGACTTGAGAGGGAAGCGGTTTAAATAGGGTTCGAAAATGATCAGCAAACATTTCTGTTTTATCTCGTGATGTTCTTGCCCAATTTCCATCAGCTTTGCCTATCAGACTAATCTTTTTCTGAGGTTGCTTCAATTATATATTTTTTGTGCGGTTCAATTCCAATATTGTAATAGTCCAGCTATTCCAATCGAACATATTGTGTATAATTATCGACCCATGTATCTCTAACATTGTTATACACTGTGACTTACAAATGGAAACAGTTAAAAGTATAAATACAAACATTTGTCATATGTACTAAAAAATACTTTAATTACACCCTAATAGACTTGCTGTATTCTGATTCTAATCTATTATTACATCAAATACAAACTTAAAAATTTAACTTGCGGGACTTAACACATAGATTTCATTAATTAAATAATGATAAGTTAATTTATACACATTAAGTTTCCCATGTGCATGACAATTGTACCGCGTATAAATTTGCTTAATGTCATATGTGAGATAGATTATAAATACAATAAAATATACAATTTTTAATAGTTTTAAAAAAAATATCTTGTAAATAATGTATATATGCGCTGGGATTATGAAAGTGGCCTAAGTCATGAATGTAATGTTTCGTATTATATTTGATTACAGGACAGAATAGGATTATATTCCTTTGTAGCAATGGAAATATTTTTTTAAATTTTCTATGAATTTGTATTATATTGGTATGGATTTTTCATATAGTTGCAATAAATTTGATATATATATATATATATTTCATTACAGTTATTTTAAATAATATTTGCTATTTTTGAAAATTAAAATTAAATATGAAGGGTTTCACCAAAGTGTGAATTACTTACATTATAATAAAAATAACAATGAATATTAACAAGCAAAACATTTTTCTATTATTTTCATTATAGCCTTGCAAAGTCAGCATTAAAACTGCTATTATAGATTGGAATTAAAACCTTATTATTAACTTATTATTTACATTATTAGCCCTTTCACCCCTGGATTTTTTCGGATATCCAGATTTTTTTTGTATGTTATATTATTTGTTCTTATCTCAGATATTTCCATACAAAGTTTTGTTCAATTTGGTACTCACGTCTCGAAACTAGGCAATCACCACTGGACATAGATGATGTAAATTTAGTGACACTAAAAGCAGTTTCTATCTTTGTTGATGCAGAGATCCATCTATACTATCTAATCTTATATCAATCACTTCCTGTGATTGGAAATTCAGACACTTCTTTTTGAGATTATTATGGCCCCTCCCCATGGCTAGAACTCGAAGGTCGGCCATGTTTTGAAATAGGAATATCATCTTCTGGGTAATAGACGACTATGGTTACATCTGGCAGGTCCTCAATGTCCTGTTCGAAACAATACAAAAAGGAAACTATCGACGGTTAATGTGTAAAAACGGGAAAGAAAAAGACTGACTAAACCGAACTTTAGGGGAGAGTAGTTGAATGCTCTGATGTCTGTAAAATAGATCTCTGAACTTGATGGTCGCAAATGCTGCCGTAAGATCAGAAAGGGTTTTATATTTGTATAAATGTGTAAAGAAAGACGAAAAGACTGTTAATATAAGCTCTGTCTCTGCACCACTGTGATGTAGTGACATAAGAACTCGACAATTAGTTGTATTATTTGTTTTATAATGGTTATTATAAAGAATCGTGCTACAATCGAATATATATTTCTGAACAAGTGCATGTAAAAACTATAACAAACAGTCGCATTATACATTTATTTATACATATTTTTATCAACCGCTTCACAATAACACCAATTTTCCTATTTATTTGTATTTACATTGGATTTTTTATCTGGTAATTAATATTTTAAATAATTGATGAACATCACTAAATCAAGGCGTTTCTAGTTTAATAATATTTATTGGAATAACAACTACTAATACAAAGAAAATACCATTGGCCTTTCTGCCTATGTTTAATAATTAATTTTCATTAATACAATAAATATATATTGAAAAAGCTATTGAAGATAATTAAGTTTATTTTATAAAAATGTTATGAAACATAAGGAAATTGATTAAATGAATAGTCAATCTGTTAAGCTCTAAGTTTTATGATCTATTTCTCACTATTTCCAACTATTTTCTTTTATCTTTTCACAAAATAAATTAAGTGTAAAATGAAGTATAGGGCAAGGCATTTCAGTGTTCTCACTTTTGGGGTTTAGATGAACTTGAAATCAAGTGTTGTAACTCTTCGGGCGATTACGAAAATAAGACATCAACTAATTCACTTGAAAACCCTCCTAACGATATTTTATGATAAAACCCCAATTTCCAACTATCTTGTTCACTAAATTTTGCACCGGAGATTCTAACTGCGAATCCATATATCTCTTCAGTAATTCTGTAGTTCGAATATCTCTAATCCCCACTATAAATGGCTCTTTTTGGTGATTATTTGAAGTACAAATTTCAGTATAACGTCTACTTTTAATTATAATATAATATTCTCGTTAATTTATATATGGGCGAAATGGTTGCGGACCTTTGTAATTCTAATTACGTTTATTGTGATTATTACAATAGTTTTTTAGATTATTACAATTTTATGATTAATTTATGAAAGAGAATATTTATTTCTGAATGTACTTTTTAAAACAAAATTTGATAACTAATATATATTTAGCTATTGGTATTTATATAAAGCTAAATAAAATAAAACTATACAAATAGAGGATGAGATTTTTTTAATATTAAAAAAAATATTTGAATTATTGTTAAATCTTGACATTATTAAAGTGATAACTTCATGATATTTGTTGGTAAGTTTTGGGATTAGAGTACGTTTTACTAGTTTCAAAATACCTTTATACGCATAACTTGTGCAGTATTTCGACCTTCCTAGATAATTTATTAAATTCTAAAACTTCCTTATCGCATAGTTTAGCGTAGTTTTAATGTAGATCCCTTCCGAAAGTTCTAATTTGATAATAAGTTTTCGGATTATGCACTTCGCGTATATTGCGAAACTATTAGCAATTTGGTCATTTTTCTTGAGAATATAATTTGCACGTAGTGCTTTGTTTGTCGAAGTTTAGTTCTATCGAGTTGAGCAAGAGCTGTATTCATTAAGATGAAGACCGTCGCATTTATAGAACAGTCTGTTGCGGTTTGCGTTTCATTTTAATTTCTTAAAGTATTTACCATGTCGATAAATCGGTCAAGAACAAAAATCGACCTCAAAATAATAGAGTAATATATATATAATCGTTTTTACTACATTTTCTCGCTGCGTGAAATTAATGGTTTCTTTCCATTTATCTCTATTACGTTCAAAGGAATTCGCTATAATCAATCTTCGGTGAGTCTTTTGGAAATTAGATTAATCAATTAAAAACTTCCCATTTAAATAATTCAATTCAAGATTATTAGGTTGAAAATACTGCTAGTATTTTAAGTTAATATCCACCTAAAATATTATTTTTAACAATAAATTGTGAGATTATATTTAGATAATAAACACTAAGTACTAAATTATATAATATAACTTCAAAATTGAATGGTAATAAATCAAATCTTACAAAAATGTCATTTTTATTTGTGTCTTTTTTTGCAACAGACATTCTGAAAATCACACATTGTTGCAGACTCTTGTTTAGAACGGTTGCCCATTGACAACTAATCCCTTGATTTGAACCCAGGACCGTAACTTTGCGGACTGACGACTCAAGCCAATGAGTCGCCTTAAGATTATCAATAGAAATTTATTATTATTGATAAGTGTATTGATACAAATTATTCCAATTTCTTTAATTTATTTATTGATCAGTATATTGAATCATTGACGAAATAGAACGTATCAATGTATAACAACGAAAAACAGAATATGGATAAAGTACAAAAAAAAAATTAGTCAGTCGACCTCTACTATTTATAAGTATCCTAGACTTACCCTATTCTAGTATCTATTATCCCCATAATTATATTATTTCTCTTTCCCAGAGACTGCTTTTTTTATAAGATTTTTTTTCTCCTTATGTAATTGGTAAACAATAGTGTTCATTTCGTTTCTACATTTATATAATATTCATGGACGGAAAGACCAATGGTCGATAGTCTTTTGACCAGCCTTTTTACTATTATTATATTTGGATTTATATTTTCCTTTTTTTTCTAACTGGCCTATAAATTATGTTATATATACTTTAGATGGAAAAACTTGCTTTGCGGAAACACCAATCGTTCTATTTTTTTTTGCTGCTTTCCTGATATTTTCTGGGTTAGCCGACATATTGGATATTCAATAATATAGCGACTGTAAATAAGATGCTTTTTGTCATAATTCCTCTAAAAAGATTGACGAACAATAATATAACAAAATATTCAAAATTTATTAATTAGATGCCTAGATTTTCCGATCAGTCTTCTTGATGATTTATAATTGTTATTGTGATCGACCTTTTGTAGGCGTTTACCTTTTCAGTCCAACCGCAACCTTGTCTACACCGCCATTGAAGTAAACATGTTTACTCTTCTATTCAGCAATTGACGCCATGAATCTCTCGGTCCATAATCTAGAAGGTGACTCCTCCCATCCAGCCTACCATTCCTGAGACACACCAATAGATTTTTATTAACTAATGGTACCGAAGTAGTAGTTATTACGTGTTAGGACTAACCAGTTTTACTAACTATTTTTATAAAAATGTGATATATAGGCAATAAATGTGGTTTATATTCATATAAGTTAAGTTAAATGTATACTCTTTAATTCTAACAGGAGAAAAACTGGAAATAAACTACAAAACAATACGTGGCTCGGAAGCCGCTTTAGGCTCTTTGAATGACTAATTACGGCTCTTTTTCTTAAATATGTTTGTTTAATTTTTTTGCGAATTTTTTCAAACGAACTATGAAAATATATCGTCTGGATCTGCTGAGTGACTGTAGAATTATGTATGAAGCCAAAATATAGATTGTAATATAATTTAAAATGTATAATATATAATAGATTTTATACTACGTACAATTATAAAAAGTATGTTTTATTTTATCACGTGATACAGCCCTTATAAATACATTGTGGCTGCATATCCATTATCAATATATAATGGATTCAGAATCGGAATTATATTTTTATTGTCTGTTAATATGAGAATTGTAAAATATTAAATTATAATATTCTGATGCTGTGTGAATTTTTTAATGTGGATTTTTTTATCCACTCGAAAATGGAATGTTACGAAGAATAGTTTACTGGATACTAACACTAATAATAAGAAAATTCTAAAGACAAACATAACGAATTACAATCTGTGGTTGAAGAGGTACTAATAATAAACCGCAACAAGTTTTACAACTAATTATGTGCTTATAGCAAATATAAGATAAGATATCACGCGGTTTTATGTAAGGCGCTTGAACTAACCTTCGATCACGTAATAATATAATGTAAGTTTTAAGAAGTGTGGGCACACATAAACGAATAAATGGTTTTCTTTTCTGGCGCCGAACTGCAAGCATTGTTGATAAGAGGACTTCGGTGGCTCGGAAAGACAACATCAACCAATGAAGGGTCTATCCAAAGTTTGGTTGAAGTTGAAAAATCTTAGATAAAAGAAAAAACAATGAACGGAATAAAGATAACATAGAAGGCATAACAATATAACAATTAACCGTGTAATATTGGATATTTATTACTAATTAAATTGAAGGGGAAATTTTTCGTTGTATACTGAAGTTATCACTGGTAATAAATTGCATCGGAAATGCAAACTAATGCCGAGAGTAAAGGGAATGAAATATCATATATAGTGGTCCAAGCATAGGAAATAAATATCGGTACAACTAAAAATTAAAAAAAGCTCCAAATTGATAAGAATTGACCTAATGAATATACATAGTTCAAGAATCACAATAATAATGAAACAAAAAATCAAACGAATACGTTAATATTTCTTCACAATTATGTATATAAGAAAGAAAAAATATATATTATGAAGACATATTTAAAAACGGCACAGGAAATACAACAAATGTGACGGAAAGAAACAAATCGCACAAAATACAGCAATTACAAATGCATGAGGCAGTCAATACGGTGAAATGAATTTATAATTCTGCTCTATTGGTGAAACAAATCATAAAATCCAAAATAAAACTTGGATATATCGCACTCGTTGCTGCAAATAAAAATAGAAAGAACTGATGAAAAGGAAATGAAAAGTGTAATAGAATTATTGCGATATAGAAGTTCGCTTTCAAAAAATACTTAAATTTAATTTATAAAAGAGAAAGTGACGAGAACTTTTAGATCTTAGGAAGGTATTGAAATACCGGAATATATAAATCTATAAAAAGATAGAAAAATATATAATTGTCGTTATAGACCAATTTCATTGGCGTTAGTCTTTACAAAAATATAATATATAGATGAAAACGAAATAATTATCTATCAGAATTATGGATTTAAGTATCGGTCCAGTGCTACGGCAGCGATGGTGGACATGGCAACGACAATAAAAACGATATTGCATGGCCACGGGAGTGTTGTATTGTTTATCGATTTGAACAAGGCATTTGATACGATTTCGAGAGAAAGATTACTGAAAACATAAGAAGACTGAGACTATCTTTTGATATGCAAGTCATACCTGGAATAGGGAATACATGTGGACAGAGGATGTGCAGTCGATTTAGGTCCCCCCAAAGGGGAATCCTAGCCAACATGATTTACAATTTATTTTCGAAGACATAAAAGGGAATAGAGGAGTCACTATATATGTTTGCAGATGATATAAATGTGGACGATGTGGTATGTGAATGATATGTATATGGATGTAGTGAGAAAACAGGACTGCAGAACACTAGAAACAAAGATATAGAAAAACTGCAACAGAGGTATGATAATAACTTTCTTACTATAAACGAGACGAAATCTAACTTCATTTTGATGTAGAAATAGAATACAAAAATAAAATAACATACATATTAAAATATGTAATATCAACATTAAACAGGTAGAACAAGAATTGTATTTGGGTGTTTTAATAAGTGAAAAACTGAGCTGGAAAAAAATACGCTAATCTACAGAAAACTTATTATCCAGTAGAAGGTATCTCGTTATATTTAAATTATCATGAGAAAGATTGGTACTGAAAATGAAGAGGTTCAGAGATACTTATCCGACAGGCTTCAGAGAGACTCCATACCGTACGAGGTAACTCCTCCCACCCAGCTTACCAATCCTAAGGTACACCAATAGAACGTAATCATTTGATGGTACCGGAGGAGTACGTTTTGGACCAATCCGATGCGATATAGAAGCATAACCGTTCCTTTGACAATAGAGCTCACTTCAAATTACGTTATATTAACGCTACGGAAATTACATCCCCATAATAATATTGTCGTGGATCATATGTCTAACTTAAAAACAAATAAGTATGAAATATGATATAACACTGGTCATACATTATTGATTTTCGCATTTTATCATATAATTAAATGCTAATAAAGCTTACTGTATTTTATTGTCTTCTAAAATAAACTATATTTTGTTTTATTTTTTTACCAAACAACTAAGCCAAATTACTTAATATTTCGATTCTTTGTAGAACGCCACAGAGTCTTAAATCTTTACATCGGACATCAATCAATTTACATTAACAATTAAAAAAATATAATATAGGGTGAATAACAAAATAATAGAAAAAAGTTTGATACTATACACCAAAGTATCAAAGTATGGAATACAGTATAATTGTCAATCCTTCAATAAGAAAGTTCATGGATTATTGATAAATCTATTTAAGATGATAAAACATATGGTCAAGTCGAATATATTAAAATAAACACAAGCATATATGAAAATGGACCAAATGAATGAGAAAGTAATAAAATACTACGATAAAATACAAAGAAATTACTTATTATGAAGAGCTAATTTCTGTGTCGTTTCAGAAAAAACAATTTGAATAAATAAACATGTTTAAATTAAATTTATTTACCTCTAAAAAAATAATAAGCGAAATATAACTTCAAAATGTATTCAAGTTCTATTCTGTAATTAAGTTTTCTATTAATATTATCATAAATTATATAGGATTTATAAATGTATTTTATTTTTATGTATAGAAAAAATAATTTAAAAATATTAATTCAAAGTATATTACTTTTTTTTTTTAAATAAATTACTATTATTTTTATAACATCAAATTTAAATTTTAAAAAAGTTAAATTATTGAAACGGTTGATACATTTTACAAAATAAATAGCTATTTTAATTTAGTTAAACGCTACTTTACAAAATATAAATAAAATTTTCAAGTTACGATACAAGTTACTGTTTTTTTTATTGTGTAACTCTTCTGAAAATATTCTGATACATGAAACTTGTATATATATAAAGAAGAAGAGTTAATATTACTTTTTTTATGTTACGGCCTTATGCCAGCATTCTTTCGGTATTGTCGGCCCACTGTTTTATTTCGCTGACCTGTGTCTTTGCAAATCCAGCGTTTTTAGTGAGATTTATACCAGCAGCACCTATTTCATTGGAATTTGTAATAATACTTATATTATATACTTTAACTAAACTTTAATATTTAAAAACAAAGCGGTTTATATTACTTTATATGTCAGCTCTCTATATAGCTTATTTTGGTAATACTTTTCTGGTTTATTGATTCGCATTGACTTCATCTCGACTTTTACTTAATTTCTTCATTATAATATATAATTTATATTCGGTTCGAAGGACAAATGTTGAGTTTCAAGTACTTGAAATATTGAAAGTTACTTGAAATGGAAGGTTATTTCAAGTTGAATTGTTTCTGCATAATAGCTTTTATGTCTATTATTATATATATTTGTACAAATTGGTGGGGTATCAGGTATATCAAAGTATATAAAAAATATGATGTATGTGATAGATGAGATAGGTTGTCACAATATTGATAAATTATTCAAATATTGACAATGTGCTTACTTTAAATTACGACCTAAATCAATCCCTTGCATACCTAATGTCGAAATAAAGCAATTGAACAAGAAGACAAGTAAGCAATCTAAAGATCTTACGACCACAAACACAATGCACGACCATATAGTATGAAGATATATAAATGTAAATTATTTTTTTTCCATGAAATAGTAACAATTGAACCTAGTTGCTGCAATGTCTGAAGAGGCTCTTTATTAGCAATTTTCACATAGATTAACATGTGTTTCTCTGAGGATTATGTCTACATATAATATATATTTTTTCTTTGTGTCAAATTTCTATTAAAATATACTAACTGTATCACTGAGCAGAAAGTTTTAGGTCATTGCCCTTTTAGCCGTTTGACTAATGAAGATTATTATTATAATTAAAAAATTATTTATTGGCATTTACAAAGTTTCATATTTTGGTTAAACCGCCTTTATTTTCCTACTTTTTCATATATATATATTTCATATTTACATGCAGATGATTACGTTTTAAATGATAATCATCAATTTATTTGAAGTGTACTTATAAAAATTAATAATTTATTGCTAGCTATATGTAACAGTACACATGCATTCAAGTGTATGATAATGTAATATATTAATTAAATTAATGGTAAATAATGGACGGCGCCTAGAGTAACATATAAATTAGAGATGTCTCATTTGCATAACATATTATGAACATTTTTACGCACAAATAGCCAAGTTACATATCACATTTTCTTTTTTCAGAGTTTAATAATATTAGTATTACAATATGCTAACTTTCTCTGTTATTCTTTTTTCACGTATATATTGAGCTGAACAATTCCCGTAGACTCTTTTTCATTCGTATTCTTCCAAAACCGCAGGCATTTATATTATTTAAGCAGTCGAAAAAGGACACGTACATAAAAAAGCTCTTTGTTAGCGAATATTTTTTTTAAGCCTTGCGGGATATCAATATCACATTTTTTGTTACTCAAATACAGTTGAAATGTGTGCTTTACAATTTTCTGTTCGACCCAACGCTTTATGTGAAATGAAATTACATATATACTACAGAAGGTCACTGGTTTGTTCTTGAGAACGACCTTTCTACAATCATGTGATCGAGATTGAATATTCTACTTAAAAAGTGATCACATTCTTAATAAATATATGTTTTAACTAATAGCTAATTTACTATTTTTAATAAATTTCTTTATATTTATATAAATATAGTCAAATTTATTTATTTAAGGTTTACAGTAAATGCCTATTTCGATTGATTTCTATTTATTTTATAGTCGTAAGGTACAGTTCAGATTTATTTACGATCGATTCTATTGAATTCTACATGCAACCGCGCAATTCAAATCGTTGAATTATTGGGCAACCGATGGCTTACAAATGTTAATTAACGTTGACTTCAAAGTTTCGAAATGCGATTGGAATTAAATGAACTTCGATTCGTGGAGCAGCAGCGGAAAGTTCGAAATTAGCTTAAAATGTACAAAAGCTTTTCCGTTCTCGTTGATAATCGATTCGTTTAACAGCAGAACGAATATGATTTATATGATTAAATACACTAATTGTGTGCACACACAATGAATTTAAAAAAGGTTCATTAATAAATAATGAAAAAAATGGGTGTTTGATCAGTAGAAGCATGTACGGTTAATTGGTTTCCATGAAAAACAGTAAATTAATTATTAGAGCCTAACTTTAACCATGCAGACAAACCATGCAAAATTAATCATTATGTAAAGTCGTATTTTTATAAAACTAAAATAGTGAGATGCAGTATAATTGAAACTCTAGTAATAACATTTACAATTATGAAAGTACTTTTAATTAATATCTCATAACTTTTTCCTATGTCAAACTTTTGACACTCAAATTGGAAGTGTTTAGATAAATTAATAAGGAAGGGAGTTTGACAGGGGCTGTACATCAGTCAAATAATAACGCAGGTGTCCTAAGGCCAGCTCAGCTAGGACAGAATCCTAGCGTAGAGCAAAAGGGCAAATGCTGGCTTGATCCCGATGTTCAGTACGAATAGGGACCGCGAAAGCGGGGCCTATCGATCCTTTCGGCTTTAATGAGTTTTTAGCTAGAGTCATCATCTACAACCGTGGGAGACACATTCAACGCCACAGGGTCTTGTGATCCTAAAAATCATCAAAGGACTAGTGATCAACAGACTCTAAAATAAAGGCTGAGATGGTTGATTTACTGAATATCCGAATGGACAGATTGTAAAAATCGTGGCAACCAAACACACATTAAACAAACATTAAATTTATGGAGATTTATTTCTAGAAATATAGGTTATTAAAATATAATTACTAGTAATTTTTGTTATTATCGAGTGGGAAATACAAAATATGATAGGTTTGTTATATGTATATATTGATATGTATAAGTCAACAGTAAATGTCATAAATGTAGATATCTCCGGATGACATAGGAGACTGTGTAAATGAGCAGACGTGGGAAAGCGGTAGCCTACAGGTAGCGTACAAAGTATTGTTCTTGTATATTTAGTCCCTTTACTAACTTTTCGGCGGTAGTAAGATAAGTTGATACAAGCAATCCATCATTTATACATGTATACAAATATTAATTTGCAAAGGGAAAATATATCAGGAATACCGATAATATTAGCTTACATTACATACCCGACATAGCCAGACCAGATTATGATCTCAAACAACTGGGAATATCTTCTTAAAAACGTGAAAGCCACATTCGTTCCCTTAGGCAACTTCAATGCTCACCATCCACATTGGGATCACGAAGGAACTAATGCGAACGGAAGAGAACTGAGCACTATAATAGATAATCATAATCTTATTCTGATGAACGATCCGAAATCCACCAGATTAGGATTTTCGAACAGCACCATATTAGACCTGGTATTTGAATTATCTGACTTGGCCACAACCATAACATCAAGAACTTTAATTGCTACGATGAGCTGTGACCACCATCCAATTTTTTGAAATAGATTTAGGCATTAACCACAACACTTCAATACTATCAACTTAGCGCTCTCTAAGCACCAAAAGAGTAAATTGGCAAAGCGAATGTCGAGAACAAGATTGAAACCAATCAGCGTTGATTGTTTGTCATCAATAATGATGGTTGCAGCTAAGACTCCTGTTCTTGGTTGGGCCTGGAATGTTCGGAGTATGAAGAAACGAAGTCAATGAAGAAACAAAGATAATGCAAATGGGAGTGAATAACTTCGATTCATAATATGATAAACTTTGTGCAGTTGGTTATATATACAATACATCACTTAGAAATTTGTTATTGCTTTTAATTAGATTTTCCTCCCTATTTATAGAAATTGATTGTTAATAATTTAATTAATTAGCGCAATTAGAGAAAACATACCAGACTATCAATTAATTAACAAAGTTGTTTTACTTGGTTTCGCTTAGCGCTTCAATTGAAATTAAATGAATCCTCCTCGCTTAAGGCCATGCAGAGAAGACAAGTGAAGAAGCAAATAATACAGATGTAGTGTATATTTGGAAATATGATGATTATTATCGATCAAATATAATTCGCTCCTTTATTTGATTACAGCGAATATTATTTGCGAATAATAAATTTTTGGCCATAATTATAAATCACATGTATAAATGGTATATACACGTCAATTTGCTTAGCTACTTGTTTTTTGGTCCTTTTATTAGTATTAAAAAAATATTTACACGATTTGTAACAGTTGAGTTGAGTTTCGGTTAGATTTACTTAGACGTCTGCTCGGACAAAACGGAGTTTACAGATAATTATTGTTTAAATGCATACTATATTTATACTTATATATAAAGGATAACTATTGTTGGAAATCCTCACAGTAAATTATTTATAATTCGAAGTTGTTTCTCGTGTTGTCTTAAAATATAGAACACAATTTCCCTATGTGGAACTGCACTTTTTTAAACCCGGAGTTTATTGATTTCCAGATGATTTCCAAACCAACCTTTCCTATAAGAAGTAATGTAAAAATGATTAATTCATTCTCTTGGTATGGTATATTAATTTGGATGTAATATAATTAAACACTGTTTGAGCATATTAATAAAAAAAACTGGCTGGATTAGCCAAGATCTGCATCCAAATTTCATAAATTATTTATTTAATTTAATTTAATCATTATGGCGCCACTAGGTATATGATAGCCATGTGATTAGGGTGAAGTTGGAAGTTAGTTAGAGTTTGAGATAAAGATTAAAAGTATTTTAAAAGCCGATGATTTCTTATTTACCACCGCATCTTGGTCCTTCACCGAAACAATAATGACTATGACTGAATTTAGACTTTTACTATTCCACCATCTATCACTTATTTCTAGGATCAGCAACTTTTATTAATCGGAGACTGCCGATGTCCCAGGGATGGAATTCTCTGGACACCGTGGATTATCACGTAGTTACGTAGTTGTGGAGTCTTTGAGGGCTTTATGAATATCAAATGCGAATATTCTAAGTAGTTTTATTGTACAGTTGAGTGTTTTTACTTTTTTTTTTTTTT
>JAFMTC010000804.1:90628-121580 GCA_018845635.1 Nicrophorus orbicollis | reverse complement strand
CTTTGAGGGCCTTTCGCCCTATCTTCTCGGGAAAAGAAAACTCAGGAGCGTTCACGTAAACACGTCCGTTCTCTTCGAAGGTTGAGACAAGCGAGTGTTTTTACTTATAACTATATAAGTGTTAATTTCCTGTATTATCAACTAAGAGTTACATTCTTCTCTTAAGTTACTCTTTAGCTCCCCCAGCAAAGGCTGTTGAAGACTGTCAAACACTGTCGATCAACGACTGACACGATAATACATTAACATCTTATTTTATACTAACTAATAGCAGTGGGAGTAGTGGATGGTTTTCCCTATGGGTGTAAAGTCACCCACTAATATGTATATTTTTTATCCTAATATTTGGGTAATGGTAAAAATAGTCACAACAGGATGCCAAAAGGTCTGTAGTCTTATCACTGCATCAATAGTCGACTAATTTAAGATATCCGGTCGGGTACGACAAAATATTTGTAGTTTATTGGAATGTATTTTCTAGTGATTAGGGTATGGAATCATTAAGGAGAACGTACTTACAATAATTAATACAATAATAAGGAATGACATAAACAATAACGGTTATACATAACAATTGTGTACCGCATAACCTAGGTGTGTAGTGTGTTTTTATTAAACATCCGTCCAAAGATCATTGTATTAATATTCTCCTAAGGATATCATTAAAGCGTGACATAGTCTGATCTTTCCAAGGAATGCTATTGCATATATATTTAACGTTTAACGTAAAAATGCATCCATTTTGCAAGGACGCTATATCACGTTGCACAGGGTCGATCTGGGTCCGCTCTTGGCTAACTATACTGATTGAATATTGCAATTTGTTCAGGATGTGGAGAATTCGAGCAAATGAAGCAAAAGCGGCGTATGTGTCTTTCAGAATGCGCCGGCAAATATACCCAATAGTTAAGCTTCACGGTTTCATTGTTTTCCATGTAAATGATTTTAAATACTGTGAGATTCTAGGTAGACAGACATATAAGGTACAAATAGAGAACGAAAAAACTATATTTGAAAGCCTGGATTGCACTGGTTTATACTAGGTTCTCCCACATCGCAATGGTTATTATTGCTCCTATACAACACTATTATTAAGCCAAGCTGGACTTACAGTATCCAACTAGGATATTTCTATATTCATTAACATTCCACAATTGGATTTTCTTCATAAAGATATTGAAATAAGAAGATATCAGCAATGAGTCTATTCAAATACACTGACAACGAAGTAAAATAAATATGATACAATTTTAACAATTCTACATGTGCACTAGTAACAGTAATATTTATTACTGTACTAAATTATCAAGATAAGATTTAGGACTATGCATCTCAAGCATCTGTAACCATAACATGTGATTTATTATACTTGAATATTTTAGGACTTAAGAAATATTTCATGTCCAAAGATTAACAACGTAATTATTTATTTTTATTATCTTTTATTACAAACGCTAGCCATATATAATAGTTTATCTTGTTTTACTGATTTAATGTATATATGTTTTCTTTGTTTATGGAAAAAGTAATCAATTAAAATTTGTATAATGTTTATGACGCATTTTCTTCAATGAATAACTATAGCTTTAGATGCCTGACTACAAAACTTGCAGTGAATCAATAAAGGCGATTCATGTAATAATTAAAATATGTAACCGTCAGCTGGAGAAAGATGAAGTTTTTTGTATTCATCTATTGTGTTGTTTCTAATACAATGGGTAGAAACAATGGT
Organism: Nicrophorus orbicollis; assembly: GCA_018845635.1. Taxonomy (NCBI): domain Eukaryota; kingdom Metazoa; phylum Arthropoda; class Insecta; order Coleoptera; family Silphidae; genus Nicrophorus; species Nicrophorus orbicollis. The sequence goes on along the minus strand of JAFMTC010000804.1, from coordinate 119,848 downwards.
ATTCCCCGAAGAAAAAAGAAAATACCTATTGGGGGTTGAAAGAAAATAAGGGGGAGCACAATGGAACTCGGCACAATGGAGATGAATACAAACGTTGGTAAACCGTAAATAAAAGCAGTAAATAAAAAAAAGCTAGCATAATTACACGTGTTTCTCGTGTAAATCCACAAGGTATTTTCACCACTAAATATCAATAACATTAAATATCGAAATACGGAAATATCTTTAAATATTCTCCTGATTATTATTATTTATATAACAATACAAAGTCTTTTAAAAATTAAAAATTTATGTTTAGAAAATATAAAAATCGATATAATAATAATGTTTGTGCTGTGCTCGTTGGGATTGGTTTTCGAGCCCGAGACTAATTGGGAGCTTCGTTCTGCGTCCAAACAATATAAATACCTACTCAAAAGCTCAAATAACTGTATCGTTGCGTGCAGAAAACCTCCGATCTGTTGACCACCCCACGTCCACTCCAATCCAGATCCACAAATGAAAGCAAACATTCCGATCGACCCCAATGCGAGGAATGGAATACTTCGAAAATCTAGCGTACAAAACCCGAACCAACTCAATATATAGTTCATTTAACCTGCTATGATCAATATTATTGTTACGAGGGTTATTTGGAAAAGGGGTATTTTCTCGATGATTTGATGCACGTGGATCACCAGATCTTTTCTATTTTATTTAAAAGATACTCTTTGGCTATTCATTCTTATTTAACATTAACCAAAATACTTCAGTTTCCTCAAGTTGTTGTTTATGACTAAGCCTTCTGTGCTATCCCTGAAGTTAAAATAATTTTAATTCGCTTCTTGAAATATATAATAATTATTTTGAAAACTCTTGGTTTATTTTTGTCATCAAAATTAAAAATATATTAGAGCACATTAAAAATATCATTAATCAATAGTTACAAATAAACATAGTTTAATATCAATTCATAATCATTTACAATATTTATGTATATATTTATAAATTCTATTGAGAGAAATGTATTTGTATTTGCTATACATTATAAGTTTTGAATGTATTTTGTAACAGGCCCTACTTACAGAGTCAGATGATGGGATTTCAATAAATGGGAAACCAATTTTCTTATAATTAAAGACGATAATAGTTTCGCTATAAGAAAATTTTAATTAAATATACAAAAAAAGGCCAGGTACTTAGCCCATTTAGCCTAGTACAAGTACGAAGTGTGGTTAGTTGTAGCCTTCGTCTAACAAAAATGGTATAAAACTATCCCTAAATACGACCGTCTTTCTTGACGATCAGAACCATGGTATCCCAACTAGATAACAAATTATCACGACAGTTAATAGCGTATGCCTAATCCATGCTTTGGAGAGAAGAAGAATTTTAGTGGTTAAGTACATTTCTGTAATTCTGTGCTTATTTATAATTTTGTATATAAACATTGTTAGTTATTACTGTGTATTATTATAAACTACTTCTATGTATATGCAATATGTTACTGTTGCCAACGCTACCCTAACTGGTGGTCTGAGGAATTAAATAAATAACATGAAATTAGGGTACTCTGGCCGGAACTCAACATAATAACGTTACATTTTTTTAATAAAATAGTATTATTATTTTTTTGTTTACTTTAATTATATATAGCGTGTAAAAGTTATTATAACATTCGCTTTTTTTCTCTTAATTGATTGTAAACAGTGTAAAATATACGAAAATATAAATAATAATAATCTCTTCTATCTAATTGTTAGTTTAATGCATGATATGATTACTTACGTAATACTTCTTTAACTTAGTGCTTCTACAATACGGTAATTTATTTTGAAATTAAATGTACGCTGAAGATTTAATCATTTCCATTAAATAATATCTTTTTTATTTAATAATGGTTTGTATTTTATATAAGTTCAATGCTGAAGCGGCGGACCCTTTTAACCCAATAACTTAGTGAATAAAGCAAATGAAGCTCTTCAATCAAAATAAATCACTGGTTATTCAAATAATTAAACCAATAGTTTCAGAGGCATAATAACAGAATACTCATATTAAAGAACAAAGAAATTTTGATCAAGTGAATAAAATTTTCTCGAGACTCCGCAGACCTCTGAATATCAATAACATAATTATTGATATCTATATTTCATCCACTTAAACAATCCGGCGAATACGAATAGACAAGAGGTTTTAAGAAAATTAAAATTGAAATTTGAGGATGGATTCAACGCATATGTATGTGACTGAGGATTTCTCAGGCAATAGGTTACATCTACATATGAAGGACTATTGGCTATTGCAGAGAACAGAGATAGCGGATATAGTAATGGATGCATACTAAAGAAATAATGATGCAAAAGAGAAACCGAACAATGACAAGTTGATAAAAGCAGAACTATAAATAAATTCAAATAAAAATTGTATGAGCACTTAGGAAATGTAAAATGATTAAACAAAGTAAATAAGTTTTTTAGAAATTATAAAAAAATGAACTTGTAATTCATAAAGTAATTCAAAGTCACACAGTTCTAGACACAATTTGTCGCCAACTCATTTGTACATAGTGGGATTGATCTAATTCAATAATCAGATATTAGACAAACTTATCCAAAACATTTATGAACATTCGGAATCAAAATGTACTAGAAAAAATAAATAACGGGTAAAACTATAAAATTTTGCTTTTAATCAAATTTGTTTTATTCGTTGATATTATTGTTGAGATTATTCAATATTTGAGATTTCAGCAATTAAAGCAGAAATTCATTACAAGATTTAATCCATTAGAATATCATAAAATTAAATATTTGGCTTAAATAAATCTACATGTGAACTAAACTTACACTATTCTCCTACATAGACCACTCTCGTCAATAGTAAAAACGTGTCTTCTTCGCTTTCCTGAAGAGACGATGTCTCCGGTTGAGAAATATTCATAGTTGACGAGCAATAAGGGCTCAGCGCTCATAATTACTAGAAACGATAAGACACGGACTTCTTTTAAAATAAATTAATAGAAATTAAATGAATTAGTCATGTATACAACTTATTATAATTAAGTATCGTAGCGCAGCAAAGGTTGTGGTTGATAGTGTTATTATGATTAAATTTTATATATAAAATAGAGTGTATTATATGTTATAGATATGTTTTAGTTTAGTAAAAATATATTAAACGTGGAGTGCAGGAATCGTCTCTCCTAAAGGTATAGTAGTTAGCTGTGCTTAGTGCTTGATTTTACACTCCGGAATTTGTATCCTTGTTTGACTGATTTCTCCAAAAGCATATTCATCTTTAAAATTATTTAATATATTAAATATTTTATAGTATTAAGTTTAATTTTACAAATATTGATTAAAATATTATTTCTTTAAAATAATAAGCTAAATTGGGGCAGAATAACCTATGGTCTATAGACCATTATAGCGGTGGTAATACTTGTATTTCAAGTGGATCATTTCAATTTTATATTTATATCTAATCAAGTATTTATTTAAATATATACAATGTGATATTCGCGAACAAAAAAAAAAGATTTAGGTATAGATGTACAAGAGAAATAAAAGAAGAGAGTTGAAGTCAGACCGTCACGGAAGGCGGTTGTTAAATTGGTAGTTCAGCCAAGTTCTGATAGTCGGATAGTGGATGAAAACGGTAAGTACAGATATAGCCGTCCATAGACTAAAATAGAGAAGGGTCTAAGGGTCAGACAGCTGTAGAATTTAGTTTTCCATGTTTTAAAAAGAAGTCTGCAAGTGTTCTTGCCCCAACGTTCGGAATTGGTACAAAATTTAGTGAATAAATTATATTTTATTGAAACGTTTTCCATTTCCTCTAATAATTGAGATACTATTATTTATAATTATTCATAAAATTGAATAAAACTTTAAATTTGTACTTGCTGTAAAAAAGTTCGATTAGTGTTACTTTACTTTCGTGAAGTAATCAATACTGAGCTACAAAATATATTGATGAACAGGAAACTTGCGAGCAGACACAGTAAAAGTCGAAGTTCAATTGAGCGAATGACGCATCTACTTTTAACAATGTTACAAATTCTCTTTTTCTCTGACATCGGCTACGGACGTAAGTTAATTAAAACTGGGTTGGGGGTGGCGTTGCGACAGGAAGTTGTTTGGTTACTCGCCTCTCGCTCGCCAACGTGGTGATGCACCCTCCGATGTATAACTCAGATTATCCCATCGCAGCGCGAAAATTACTGTACAGTCTGCTCTGGATTAATGCATTTAAATGAAAACTGGAACTGCAGTTTTCGTTTAAATGCATTAATCCAGTTATTATTTCGCTTCGCTTCAATGGTTTCCTTTTTCTGATCACGTTGGGAGGAACGAGGCACGTGATTAAATAAATAACTGACAACGTATGTGCTGGAAACGAGGACATTTAATGGAGCCATCCACAAGTTAACGATCCAATTTGTTCAAATATGTATAAAATATGTAGCGAGGATAAAATTTATATTAAAAAATGTGAAAATGCTTGAAACAACCAAGACATTTTTAAGTGGATAATGATAATGCGTTCGGGATTATCACAACACCGTGCTTCCATTAAATTTTGAATAATTCATAGCGTACATAATTTTCACGTACGAAAATTGTATAAAGTTGGTGAATGTGTAAATATAATCCCATATGGAACTAAAACTTTATACACATTTCTTTTATTTACTCAATTTATCAAGCAAATATGTCTTAGATGTGTGTACATAGAAGAATTGAAATTGGCATTTAATCAAAGCGACTTTAATTATCTTTATAAACATCATTATTTAGGGCAAACAATTCAATTTATGATATGTTTTATATTTTTTATAGCAAAGATCCTCTAATTGAATCTCCACCAAAATTCGTTCCTCGACCGACATTCTAAAAAACGTAGATGAAGATCTTACCCGTATTTTATTACAATCAAAGATTATCAATTTATGAGACCTCCATGTAAGAAGTAAATAACTGATTTTAGATAGAAAGATAGTTAATTAGAGATTTTGTTCGTTATTTTACAAAGGCCGTAACATGTTTGTGTTTTACCCTTTTTTTAATAATTCCATTTAAAATTAACTAGTAATGACCTAATTTTATATTTACTCTCCATGTAATAAATAAAACACAAAACCTAAATATATTTTTTGCCTGTTTAATTTTGGAATACGATGACAAAATTGCATAATCAAATCCCAAACCTACTAATTATGTTATAGTTGTTATGGTTTTAAAAAGCACATTCGCAGTAAATACTTGTACATTTTGATAATTTAATTCATTACCTGTCTTAAACTTTTCAAAACCTTTGGAGCCGTTTTACTTTATAATATTCTTCAATAAACCCAAATACAACTAAAATATATTTTTTTATAAAACGTATTGTATACACAAACTGATAAATGTATTATTGAAATCAAGGGAATCTGATGCATCATCTATTCAGAAGCATCGCCGTAATAAAAAACAAAGGTTATGCGCGCTATAAATTTATTTTATGATAACGCTCTATCGTATTTTTACCATATTTTGAAACGTTGATAAATAGAAATAGCTCTACATAGAACATTAATTTAAAATAATTAGGTATGTTTTATACATAATACATTCATTCAATGTTTCCCGAAAAGAAGGATAAATGAGAGAAAGAACTCTTAAGCTATACTAGTGAGCTGGCAACGCTCTTCAGACAACATAATTTTCTTCCTTGTCTTGAAAACTCGGACTTGCAACAATAGAACGAGGTACGTCTTTGCTGTCAAAATTTCCATTTTTGAACTTGGCATACTAATCACTGGAAGTTCTTTCAATTACACCCTCTCCATTCACCACATAAATATCGCTTTTGGGGTATTAGAATCTTGACTTAAAAGAAAGGAAGTCTTTCACAACTTGACTTTTTGTTTTAATAATCTGAAAATTAACATAAATTAACTTGAATACAAAATAAATAAATATAGAAATCGGTAGGATAAACATCCTCTGTCGAACAATTTAAAAGATTGTACTAAAAATATTTAATAACATGCGATATGTTAAAATTATAAAAAAATATGGCGGGAACTTAGGTGGTAATCTAATATATCAACAGACTCATTAATATCGGTTGGAATTTACAGTTTGGTACGTTTTTACTTAAAAATAACTACAGTATTTCTAATACACTTAAATCTGCTTTAAATCACAAATCGAATGTGATATATTCATTAGCATAGATAGTTTGCACAAATCGAAGAAATATCTATTTTCCGTTGACAATTTTGCTTTATCAAATTTTTATCTTTCGAATTATATACGAAAATCCCTCCTACTTAGACAGAATTATGTCTGTTAATTTTAATAATTTTATAAAAAATTGACTAATTTTGGAAAATCTACAATTTTCATCAAGTAAGAAAATGTATATTCAATTTTCGCTATCATCGCTGTGATGTTCATATAAAAATAAATCAGGCTTTGTTCGCTATTTGAGGAGATGAAGAAATGGATCGCATTAAATTCCTTGCAGACATTCCTTGTGAAATGCGATGTACTAGCTCGTATTTCTATTGTATAACCTATCCTTTATGAAACTACGCCAACGGTTCCTACTTGCAAACTCGCTTCATCTTAATGAAATTGCTCGTGTCATTTTTCTTTAATCAGATACATGTATATACCATAAAGTTGAAACATACTATGACAAGCTTCGTTTATGCTGCAATATGTATAATATATCTGCCTTTATATTATTTAAATAATTTGTATTATCAGATAGAGTTTTGTAATGTAGTATTAATCATTTCATTGTTATGAATAATGATTGATTCGTTCATACTCTTATTAATTGTGTTTAGTCTGGACATACAAAATATATTCAAGACTATTTTTTGGGAAAATCTATTATTATAATTCCCAAAGGAAGTTTAATGTTCATATCAAAATTATAATTGAAATATAACCAAAAGAAATATATCGATGCAAGTATATTCTTTATTTGGATACCTTCCTTACAAAAATAAAATAATATGTAACAACAAAATGAACTATATTCCTCCAACTATAAATGGGTTGGGTTCTCGAGTGAGGGTATGAACCTTGGCTTTATCTTGGAGGCTTAGTTGAGGTTTGGGTGGTAAACGTCGTTGCTGATAGGGAGGGCCTTTTCAAAGCTCAAACTATTACACAAGAACCGAGATTTATTAGATACAAATATGAGATCATTTCTTTGTGAATCTCCTGTATTATCTGTGTTTAGTGTTTAGCTTTAGTTTTTAGTTAGTTTAGTTTAAGAAAATATGATATTTAACTGATTCAAAGGGTGCAGAACACCCGTCTTAGGATGTGTACGGGCTGGAGAGGAGAGAGCGTGTCTCCGAGGATGATACAAGAGGATGATTTGTTAACATACCCAATACCAAGGCATTTTTTGTTTTAGATTGTTTGTTTACCCTCAGAGAGATATGTATATTAATATGTATTATGTATGTATATTTCATGTAGCATACAACTTCGGGGCTCTGTCTGCAATACAAGCATAAACGTGATATATAGGTTTCAGTCAAAGATGCTTAAAGCAATTATCAATGCTCCTTGATTCTCCGCAAATGACATACACCACTATACTGACATTATCAACATAGACTGGAGGACCATCCAAACCAACTTGCTACTGAACTAACATATACAGAATCACATCGACGAAGACTGAAGCGTTTTAAACCACACAATCTCCCTAATCCCATTGGAATTAGTGATACATAAACTTTACCTGCTATAACATATGCATGAGTTATTTTTTTAAGTTTGTTAGTGGAGTTTGGTAGCTGGATCAATCTCTAATAATCTTGTGTTTTTTTCTCTTATATTACATTTTTGTCATGATTAGAACTTATTATCTGATTTTTTAAAACATTTGTGGATAGATTGCTTCATAAAAGCAAAAAAAATCATTTGTATACTGTTTGGTGACTAAGGGAAGACCAGTGTTTTTTTTCTAAAACAACTGATCTGGTTTCTTTTCCACAGACAGGACTGGGATGTGGATCTTTCTTTTCAATGGTCAATAAAATTGCTATTATTATTATTATTATTAATAGTTTTCTTCGGCATATTTCGTCATCCCGCTTATTAAGACTATCCGGATAACAATTCATTATTGAGTGTACTTATATAGTTTTCTAGCTATATGAATTATATTTAAGAAATTTTATCTTATAGTTTTGAAATCATCAATATTAACACATTGGATTTGCTGAACAAAATGAGGGTAGTTATATTTGTCGTGTCCCAGGATTAAAAATCTCTGGAGGCCGTGGATTATCTCGTAGTTACGTCGTTGTGGAGTCTTTGAGGAGTTTATGAATATCAAATACGAATATTCTAAGTAGTTTTTTTATACAGTTGAGTGTTTTTATGGAGAGGTCAATTATATAAGTGTTGATCTCCTGTTTATTACTAAGAGTTACATTATTCTCTTTAGTTACTGGTTAGCTCCCCCAGCTAAGACTATTCTTCGAAGACTCACCTTCGAAGATGGTCGTTCGAAGATTAAATTATATTACACAAAAATCTATCCATTTCAAAAAGGGGCTGAGTGGGAAACGGATATGCATTTTAAGTGCATGGGGTTAGTAGTTTATCTTAGTTTTATGGCCCACCCAAATATGAGGGGTGCCGAACAGTGTGCTGTGTGGTGACAAAAACCACGCTGTTGGAAACATTCCACAAGTCAGACTAAATAATCACGTACAAGTATCCATTTGTATATTTTATGGATACATAACATAAGTGTTTAATTATTAAGAAGGTTGTAGGACTATGTAATAAATAACAATAATATAATAAACAATAATAAAGTGGTCGGACACGACATATTAATAACTTATATTAATAACTAAGTGATTATTTCGTTTAAAAAATCATTTTTTCGGGCGTAAAAAATAATAAATAGGAAAGGCTAATAAGTGGTCGCCTTGGATACGGATCTTCTTTAGTCTTCCGATAAATTACTCAGATTGCAAGGGTACTTACCATTTGGGATGGAACATGTAACGTTTTAAAAAATTAAAATGTATGTGCATCTGTATGTAGAAAAATATGTATAAAGTGATAGATAGCAAGGAATTGACTTACGACCGTCATGAAAGACGGCCGTGTTTTGTGATAATTGTTAATATTTTTTTAAGTCTAAGGCTTCGGTGCTAGGCCAGATACACTCCCCTTCAACTTGGCCTAAAGGGCTGAGAGCATGGCCATTTTGTATATTTATTGTAATAAATAATAATTAGTTTCTTCTTTAATCTTAAAAAAGAAGTAATCTGGATACGCTCGTGGGTCCTGTTACAAATATTCAACATAAAAAGATAAAAATTGATCCGAATACCAAGCGTTCAGCACGGTAGTGAAAGAAAAGACCAAGGAAGTGAAATTTTAGTGAAGACTGGATGAGTCTCAACTTTCGTTTATCACCTTCAAAGAGGGTAATAGTGATAAAAATATCCTTTTTATATGAAAAAAAGATATGCTGCAAATGAAGTGCTTAATATCTGTGAAAACAATGAAATCACCGAAAACAGTGAATTCAACAACGAATCGGTAATAATGGACAACATGCAATTGCCATCAGCGTTAGTGATACTGACCAGTGATGCCCAGGAGATGAAAAAAAAAACTATTGAAAAGATATAAGCTCATTCCCTATAACTTAAAACTTTATGTATGAAGACCAGTTTTCATAATTATACGGTTTATTTAATGTACGAGGCGTATTTGAAGTAAATGAAGTACATTGTAAATATGAAATGACAAATTTATAAAGATTATACAAGTGTATTTTTCTTTAAGAAAACTAACTGGCTAATTATGAAAATCGATCAAATAAAAAATGTAATTATTAATAATAATGATTTGTGGGTAGATGGTTTACTGGGAGCTTGGAAATTGCTTGCGTTAATTGGTCTTCCGCCCACGACATTGCTTGACATATAAATTGGGGTTCAATCAAACGCAGTGGCTGTTTGCCACTTGCCCCAGACATTGATCCGACGATAATACCCTTCATAAATAATCCCCTTATGTAATTTCAACCGCAATTTCCTGCTCTTGGCTGTATTCAAAAAGAAGGGCATTTTCTTTTTTGTAATGGTTTGTGATGAGTAGAATGAGATCAATTTAAAGAAGTTTTATCATATTTATTTTTTCGTTTGTTTCAGTCAACTTTGATCATTTCCAAATATTGAGGGCCATTGGCAAAGGGAGTTTTGGCAAAGTAAGTTGTATTTTAAATAAATAGTAATAGTTTGCACTTTCTTTTGAACAAATTGAATGCAATAAGTTTATATTTAGAAAAATAAATAATTTTATAGGGTCTTTCAGTAATATATATTTGGAGGTTCTTTTTTTGTACAAAATTGGCAGATCTTAAACTTCTTATGTGAACTCAACATTTTATTAGTAAATACAGAATGCTATATGAAATAATACATTATTATTGTTAAAACTTTGAGTATGAATTTGAATACGTAAAGATTTTTATTTTGAAGACTCTTATAAAAAGCTTTTGAAAATAAGCAAAGTACTTAAATAAATAATTATAGTAACAATAATCAAATTATATATTTTGGAAAAAGTAGTAGAGTTAACACAATACGGGTGACCGTGGTTGGTTGTCACAAATATTTAAAAAAAAATGCAATAAACAGTCTTTCGGCCCAAAATTGTCATAATAAATCATAAAGTAATATCCTTTCTGTTGCCGAGCCCCCTCGACCACAATTTGCATAGTTGTGATCTCGTTATTGCCTCACGCACATTTAACGTGAAAACATTCAAAATTTGATTATTTGCAAAATACTTCTTATCAGTTGAAACAGCATGTTCTTGTGGTGTTTTGAAGACCTTGCTTTTTTTGGAGAATTCTATTTTTGGTCTTCGTCCCTTCTACTATCATTGCTCTCATATGGAACCCGTGTCATCAGAAAGGCAGGACGCCCAATGCCACAGTGATAACATATTGGTGCCAAGTCTGCCATACATCTATCTCCCCTATGTTTCCCTCTGTACTTATTGCAACTTATCTCATTTCTGCACTCTGCTTTTGCACAGTCGAACCTATCACATCTATGGCAGGGGAGAGGTGATCTGTTGTGTACGGTGCAATACGTATTATGATAGTAGGCCCTCCTCAATCGGTTCATAATCCTCTACTCTTATCATAATTACCTACTATAGTTTTAGGGTCTGAAAGGATTAGCATCAATGACGTTGAAGTTCAATAAAATATATTCCGCCATTAAGAATTTTCCAGAAATATGCAATAATCAAAAGAGTTGCATCATTAAAATATACCATAATATTAATTGTAATTAATAAATATATTAGATATCATAAAAATAACACTCTGTTAAAGTGATTTCGTTAATTGGTTTATACTTAGTCTATAATCTTCTAATTTGATATAATCAAACAAATCCCAATTTCATCATATTCGACTCATATATTTCAAGTACAAATACTCAAATAAATATTTTCAATGTGCTGAGGTAAATAAAATTATATTATTTTTCAATTAAGTTCTTAAGATTCAAGTGACCATTGTACAAAAATAGGATTATCATGGGCTTAAGTTTAGGATAATAATACTTTTGAATTTAATGTCTTGAAATTACTTTCCAAAGAGAGACGATTTAATGATTAAAGATGTAAAAAAATGAGTCATATAATTTGAAGTTTTAATGTATCTGAGAAAGACGAGTTTCTCTATATTATTGTTATAAATATATCATACAGATTTTATCTCGAACCAATATTCCGTGCTGGGAAATAGAGCAAAGTTCAAAGGATGTATAAAATTGGATGCCTTTTATGCGCACAAAAAAATTCTTTACTAAGATTATTTTTCCTTCTAAAAAGTGTTTTCTTAATCAAGCTGACTATTAATTCGTGGACCCTTGCGAAAGTCAAAGGGACGAAATACGCAAGAAGATTAAAATGCAGTCTCTGACTTGGCAATTTTTAACCTTTACAAGAAAAGGATGGTAATGTTATATCCGGCGAATGCAACGGGTCGAGAAGGATGCAGATTGAAGCGAAATTCCGGCGCGTGTCCGGCTTCCGGTTTCGTACAAAAATTAAATCTTTTCCAGCAGGAAAATCTCCCACATGTATTTACACAGCGACGTGTATTTTCCCGTCGCAAATAATCAGGCACATTTGCGTGTTTGATTGATGTTGCAGGATGTGCAACGAGTGGAGTAGGAGAACGTGTCATATGCAGCAATGAATTATCCTTGACAAATGGGAATTGCGATTTCTGTATGCGAGAATCCATTTGGCTCTTTCCAAAATGTATATTTTATTCATACTCTCTTGAAATTTATTGTTATTTATTTATTCTTTTCATGAAATTACCACAACTATTAACGAAAGTATGAGTATTAAATTGCATAGTGTATTCGAATAAACATATATTTTCTTTTCATTTCAATATAAAATTATATGTATTTTCCACTTTATTTAAATTATTTATTAACTGTATCTGCTCATATACAATATTTAATGAAATGTTAATTGTAATTTGAATTAATATAATACTTTTTCTTTCGTTTATCTATATGAATAATTTGCTAATTGAATTTGCATTTGAATCTAATTGGAAATAATTTTGAGCAAATAAATCTAATTAATTATTAGTTGAATTTGTAATGTTGTTTACTGTGAAAATAGAGCTCGATTGCAACATTAGTTTTTTTCACTAATAATTATTTATTTGATCTTCCTAATTTGTGGGATATTATTATTTTTTCTTGTTTTATGGAAGAAATAAAATGTTATTATAAAAAAAAAACTTAATTCATACTTTAAAAAAAGATATATACTTGTCAGTAATCGTCGATTCTCTGCAATATGTTTATTTTAAATATTTTTACACAATTTTTATTTCGATTGAATTTTCTTAATGAAATATTATCATAGGTTTTAATTACTTATTTTACACATTATTTTATTTAAATGCTAATTTCGGATAGAAGAAAAAATATGTTCATTTGGTCAAAATGGCCTATAACATGCTAATGTTGCAAAGTGTTATAATTGCTTTTTATTTTCTTTGCATTTCCATTATACTCACTTTCTATTTTTTTGTTAGTTATTGTTGTAATAAATATGATTATTATTATCAGTTTTGTACAAAATATTACATAATTTAAAATAAAGCATGAAATAAAATTAATATATATATATATATATTGTAACCAGATCTAACGTAAGGTAAGATTCTCTTGTTTTGGATAGGATTGAATACATGTTCATAGTTCAAAAAAAGAAACTTAATATATTTATAATAATAAAAAAGGTTGGGCACTTTGGCCTTACATAGAGCCACGGGTGAAGTCGTAGTACTGTGAGATTAGTGCCCACTAAAGAAGAGGGAAGAGGCCCTTTCTTCATCATCATACTGGTCCAGTATCTCTGTACCCTGCTGCAATGATAATTGTATTTGCTGCTTGGAACTTCTCTTACTTGCACTGTATCAATGCTGGCCTCTTGTCATTATACTAGTTTGGGCTGTGAATCTCCGTTCGTATTCTTCCGTAGTGGATAAAAGGTTTGTTACATATGTTGATACGGTCAACTACCTTTCTTCACTCTTCAGAGAGATTTTCTGGTTTCAGTTGTATTCCCATCTCTGCCTCTGCTTCGTATTTCATTATGGCCCATCTGCAAGATCTTGAAATACAAACACTTTTCATCCTCCTTCTTCGCAAAGAAGATATATTACATAGAAACAACCATGGCCCAAAAGTACCTCAGATGGAATGTTGTTTCGCCGTGTTTTCTGCTTATCCAGGTCTGTATATCTGGGATTAGACGTAGGGTTCAGCCTTCTGACCTATACCATTTCACATGCCATTTCAGCAGCAGTTTGGCTTGGCATCTTCCTTGTTTATGCCTAGTCTAAGGGTAGTATATCTGGCTTCGTCCCGAAACCTTCGACTATTAAAAAACATAATAAAATTACAACACGACCGCCTTCATTGACGGTTGAAACAAAAGTAACAGCTATCTACTTCTTTTTTATAATAATTTCATTTTATTTATCTCTATTCCATTAATTAACATTTTGATTAATTGTTATGACCACTAGTCTGTCGATGATGAAACAATTGCTTAATAATTACTAATTAGCTATCAAACCATTATTCTAATTTTTATTTGCAACATACTAGATTATGAATAAACCAAAAAAACATCGCATATGAAATCAAAGGAAATAGTTAAATTTCTATTAAAACATTAACATTATTTTATTCAATAAATCTTGACAAATGTCAGATTTTGGAAAGGAAATTCAATCATCTACATTGGTAAATAAAGTATTTTTTAGAATGGTTGCTTGGTCAAAATTTTAGAAATCAACAAATTTAAGTTAAATTATAAAAATGATTAAATTAGTTGAATTAAAGGTAAATTTAGATGTAATATTTAATTGCTACTTTGAAAATAAATGTTTTTTATAGTTAAAATAAAATAAAGTTTGTAAATAAAGCAGTGGACAACTACGATCATAATTATACCAGGAAGTGGAAACATACAAGTTTCGCGTTAAAACTTATATTTGTACTTTCAACTGCTGTCTAACTTTTAACCTCGGGGGTAGTTTTTATAACAGCATTGCGTTTAAAAGCACTCTAATTTTATTTACTGCCCTTTTTTTCTTCTTTTCTTTTAAACTTAACACTTAAAGTTTTAATATTTATTTTTATTATATTATTTTTATCAATGAATATAATAAATGTCTTTCATTTTATCCATTTATTTTATTATGATAATAAAATAAATAGATTTTTGAAAAAAAAAACAGTTTTTCCATCTTGAGTTTTATTACTGAACTGTGTTTTATCTCTGTTCGTTTTTGGATGTTCTGCTTTATCTTGTTCTGAGTATTCGCAGAACCAACAATTATCAATGCTTTTAGTTCACCTAGTTCTCATTATATGAAACGGAAATTTTCAAATTTTACTCGTTACAAAACTATTTACACAAATTGGACGTAAGTGCTATCGACTGAGATATTTCTGTCCATTGTTGTCTGATTAATTGGCTCCATATATTTATTTATTATTAAAATATACTTGATTTGTATATTGTACCTTGCAATTGCAAAGTGCAATGTATATTTCTGGCAATGTTATGATCATGATTTTTTTAATTACAAAACTTTATGAAATCAATTATAAACGATAGTATGAAATGAACGTTCCGGGTATTTATATATACATTTTTTTTATTGCGTCGTACATAATTCATTAAAACAAGTAATCATTTTATTATATCGAATATGCATGAATTCTATAATTTTATTATTCGGCAAAAGTAAATGGGAAAACGTAATTGAATTTTATATTTACATTAAATGGAAATGGAATATATAATAATTACAATTTATTTTATGTCTTCACACAAAGACCACTCGTTTCTACTCGAAATTAAATAAATAAATAAATAATACTAATAATAAACACATATAGTATTCCCTATATAAAAGGTTATTAGCAACAGTCGTTTCGTCCTAAGCAATATTTTACACACATTGCCAGTGGCAAACATTGTTTTAAATTTAATAAGTCAATCTGTAAATTTTGAAGTATCAGGAAACTGAAGTAATGGTACTGTATTCTATGTAAGCAAATCAGCATAGAATACAAGATTTAATGCAGTATATGGAACATTTGGTTTCACGACATTTGTGTACAAGTTTAATATGAAGAGAAACTATCCCAAATATAACTTAAGTATAAAAAGCTCCATTGATCAATTGTTCATTTCATTTACACTAAAAAATAAAGCATTTTCAATATCATTTATATAGAGTTTTACATCTTCGGCTGCTTATGTTCCTTTCAGAAGACAAAAAAAATGTTGTCATTTTATTTGTACTTATTATACAAATAACTTATTTTCAAAATCTTAAAGTGAAAACATATTTTGCATTCAATGATTTTATTACATCGACTTTTATGAAACCTATTAGTACAATAATTTCATTTATAATTTCTTGGTTTCCTTCGTAAAAAAACTTCTGATCATATATTACTTTAAATTGTCAATTTCGCGAAGATTTCCAAGTTTCGTTATCTAAATATTTTGGAATGTTAGTTTAAGTAGTTTCACATAGCTTAAATAGACAACACATTCAGTAATTAAGGAATTTAATATAATCATTCTAGATGATGGAAGTATGTGCACTAACGCGAACCGAAATTTAAGGAATTAAGGCACACGCCACATGTTCATTAGCCCTTTTCCCGAGAATGCTGTCTCTGGCACATTACAGCAGATAAACACCACGTTTAATCTGTCCATGCAGAATCCTCATCTTCATCATTGTGTATGCGCAGCGATGCGAAACCAATCTAGTGAAATATTTGCAATTCCGGAATTTTATTGAGATTCCCTAGACATTTCAATTGCTGCTTATACGGCTACGAAAATATGTAAAGTTTACTGATATCATCGTTATATAATATACAATTCTACGATATTTGTACTGATTTTTTTGTGTTTTTGATGTGTGTTACTGATTATTCGAACAATGGTTATTGCAGTATCTCCTACTTAATGTATATGTAATAATAATTTCCTGACTCACAGAGTTTATGTCACAGTAAGGAGACAATTTAAGAAACCAGGCCTGTGTGTTCCAGTCTCATTATTCCTCCATAATCAATTGGTTTTTCAGAGACCGTGCATCTTTCTTCAGCCATACAATATTCTGAGACACCTGAAGAAGTGAAATTAAAAAATCAGGCATGGTTTCTATATGGACTGGTATTACAAAGGTGACTTGACCTGGTCTTCATCTATAACAAAGTTGGTAGCAACTCAGTTAAGGGAAGAGGAGCTCTCTCGGGCGGGAAGTTAATACGAATCAGAAATCTACTTTTTTTTAACCACTACACTATAACAAAATTATTGATTTTAATTTATGGTAAAATTATTTTAGTTTTATTAATAGTAAGACTGTGATCTTACATTTTATTTACTAAATATTTATTTAACTTAGTCTCACACATAATAAAATTTAACGTTAACACTTAAAAGTATATTAATTTACTCATTAATGAAAGTTTTCCATCAATTGTGCGGACTTTCATTTTCAAATTTCTTCGAAAATTTTACTCAAAGTGAAGATCCTGAAATTTTAAAACCTGTTAAAGCTTTTCAATTAAAATGATTGTAATTTAGAGTTTGTTACTAATTACATTAAATTGATTAATACTTTAAGATCATTTTCAAAACTATGATTAATAAATATTTACGTATTCAATTAGCGAAATTATTTTGATTAATCACTTTATATTACGAATTAATATTGACAATATTGAACTTCAGTAGTGGTGGTAATAATTGTTTTTTTTCTTATAATTATATAAATATTGTGTGTGTTGGCTCCAATGTTGTATAATATTTACACTAATGATATAGCCGAAATCAAACTTAATGGCAAACTATTCATGTATGCAGACGACAAATGCATATTGTTCGGACATAAATTAGAGGAACACCTACAAAACAGCATAAACAAGGACATAGGCAAACGAGGTTAGAACGGGTGGAACAGGAGAAATGGTTAGGAAAAACAATTAACTAAAAATTATGCTGGGGCAAACATATTAACACAATTAAATGTAAAAACGCATCATTAATAGGTGCAATAAAAAATAGCAAGATTTCTACCGGAGAAATATAAATTGTTTACATCTGTTCTGTGTTATTGTATTAAGGTATGGGGAAACACTACAAAGAAGAATATAAAACGCACTACAAAGAAGAATATAAAACGCACTACAAAGAGAACAAAATAAATTAAGACGAGTATTATTTAAGGACAAATTAAAAGTTTATTTACCAAACTGTGAGGAAAGTGCAAAGGTCGGTATATATACACAAAATTGCATAATAGAAAACAAAGACACAACTGGATCTCCGTTTCAGTGTTGGCTATTTATATATGACTCCCTTTACGTCGATTCGATTTGCACAGGCTTTAGTAAGAACGTAACTACAGCGTAAAGTTTTAGCTTATACAAACCATTTGAAAGCAGGTGTAGAATCACGTATTTTTTGTTAACAATAGAATTTATAGATTTTACAGATTGGACTCTTCAGGTTGAGACAATGTTATCGTTCTTCTATAGTCACGTTTTCAAGTACTCAGTGACTAGTCATGTAGATACAAAAGAAAAACATCTTAACAAGATGCATTTAATAATTCTTTTTCAATGAAAAAGCTCTTTAATTAAAAGGGAATAAATTAATAAATTTATATTAATATAAAGAATTTCATCAATAATACATATGAATAAATTTGCGATAAAAGTGTATTATTATTTATATTGTAATAAAAGTATATTACAGTAAACAAAAATATAACACTATATTATGAAATAAAGAAAACAATTATTTGAAGGAGAATATTTAAGGTTCGCTGGATAAAATTAAATAATTCACAAAACTAATATCAGCGAAAATTGAGCGAGTTTAATTTATCGGCAAATACTGTTCAATCCAGAAGAATAAAGTGGGTGACGGAATCGGGCGGAATTGAAGTATCCACTGAACGCTGTTTTATTCCATTTTCACATTAAGATCCCGGTTTATTGCGGAAATAGGTTTGAGTTTAATGGAATTGGAAATTAGAGCAGACTGTATACAGACTAGGGAATATTTTATGGACCATCCGATTCAAGAAGATTGCATTATTCTGAAGTGGAAGAGAATAAACAGATATTTATCTAGGCTGCAAGAACGGTTCTTTACGATTCCAAGCATGGAATTGCGTTCGAATAAATTGTTATCCACGATTCATCAGATCAATATAAACAAAGTAAGAGTGCTTGTGCAA
Organism: Nicrophorus orbicollis; assembly: GCA_018845635.1. Taxonomy (NCBI): domain Eukaryota; kingdom Metazoa; phylum Arthropoda; class Insecta; order Coleoptera; family Silphidae; genus Nicrophorus; species Nicrophorus orbicollis. Next base: position 100,972 of record JAFMTC010000804.1, on the reverse strand, counting down.
TAGGATAGAGATTTTGAAATTGTGTTCCCGTTTCTATACGAAATTCACAAGAATGCAGGTGGGAAAACAGTTCAGTGCAATGAAGTTGCGATCATGGGAATGCAATCTCAGTAATGGCTTTTTTGTCGCTGATTTTTGTACGTAACTTTCATTATTTTTGTTCCCTTTTTCGTGATTGCTTTTCTTTTTATTACTTTCTGCAAAAAAAAACTTTGCTGATCTGAGAAGAGATGCGAAGGAAGTAACGAGAAAAGTTTATTATTTCATAATCTCTCTAAGGAGAAACATCTCGGGAGTCTATTTGATAGTATATAATCGTAGTTAATGGACAAGATACAATAATAATTTAATTTCAATTTGTTCTCGTTATTATAGAGATTTATATCTCACGTATATTGAACTTTCACATATCTTTTTTAATGCATAAATCGGAATTTTCAAATATAAAAAAGTTAACATGATTTGAAAAAAATCAATAGCAATATACAATAGTTGTTTTTCTTATCTAAATATCGATGTATATTAATTATTTTCAGTATTAACAGTATTCATTATAGTAATTTATACAACATTATATAGCAAAGTATTATTATTACAATAAACCAAAAAAAAACTAAGAGTTCTCTAATAATCTAAAAATTTCATTGCTACACTTATTGGTTGAATGTTAAATGAGATTTCATGCATCTAATATTATTAGGGTAAGCGTCCGTGGCCTAGGTGAATTATTGACATCTAGCATAAGGAGCAGGAATCAGAGCTTGATTAGCAACATTAGACAACAGCGATGTCTTCGTCGGTGATGTCCAGGTCTACCCTATTCAATACGCAGGACAGCGATTTTGCACTCCAGGCGAAACCAGTAATAAGTCCATGATTCTGCAGAGGTAACCGGATTTATTCTCCATCATGGAGTCTAAATAGTTAATTGGATTCCTGGAATCGGCCAGTTGTGTTTTAGATGTTGTCTTGATGAAACCTTTGTTGGCCGAAATGCCCTTCATCTGCGTTGCTTTCAATGACATTTTTCTTAAATCTCGCTTCTTAAATGTCTGCGTATCAGAGTGCAGGGTATCACTACCATCTTTTTCTTTTTTATCTTTTTGTACTGGGTTAATCTTTATGGTCTTCCCTGTTTTATTTTTTGAGATCACGAGCACCGTTACAAAATAGTGCCGACCACGCAGCTATAGAAAACAATAAACAGAACACATACAGTGCTTCCGAAACAATCGTGCTATACCTGGTCTTGAACTGGAATGCTTTTATTTACAATCCTTCTTAAATTTGTTAGTGGTCTATCCAAAAGCATTGCAATATATTTTGCATGGTCTTCTTTTAATAGTATGTAAGTTGTTACTGGACATGTTTTCTTCTTCATGGTATAAAGGTAATATAGGATCGATTATTTCGAGTTGTTAATCATTTCTTAATTAAAGAAAACCACAAATCATACTTTTTGATGAGAATAAGTTATATATGCACTGTTTTATAAAGTTACCAGAAAGAGGATGAAATGAAAAACAATACATGATGAAAGTTCATACTTTTTATAAAAAATACGACTTATGACCATATGATTAGAGTCGCAGTTTAACATTATGGGGACCTCTGTTCGAGTTCCAGATACGTCTCATTCAGGGAATTTTTCAGTTCTTCTGGACTGAGGCCATTAATTCCTAATAAATACAGTCTTCCATGGATTAGTTGTCTACTAGAAACGGTTACAAATAAGTTTTTGCAACAATGTAGTGTTTTACAGAATATTTAGATTATAAATATCATTGAAAAAATTCACCTAAAATATTTTTACAGTGTTGAATTAAAACTAATTAAGCTTTCAATTTTATTCCCATATATATATATTTATATATTTGATACGTCATTTTTAAGTTATTAAACTTTACTAAACAGGACCTGGATGCTGATGATGAAGAGAAGAGGTTTTTAATGGGTAAGAATACCGCAGTATCACCATTCCACCTAGGTCCCTATACAATATTTTCCTCTTTTCAGAAGAAAAAAATAGTTATTAAACTTTTAAAATGGAATATTTCTTTATAATCATACTAGTTCTTACAAATTTTGTTTCTTTGAGTCGTCTAATAGTCATCAGTGTAATGATACACTGTGATTATACTAGTTTCCTTCTTTATCTATCTCTTGGTACCCCCATTACATCCTTCGACTAGGTATTCATTTGGTTTTGCTAAGATTCAAATTACACTTATTTGCTTCCGAAGATTTAAATATTTATTTACTATTTTGATCATTTTTAATCTTTATATTAATTAAATAAAATATAAAAAATATCCTATATATCTCTACTATAATATCGAAAATTTCTGACGGCTTAGTGATAAAATCCAGACTCGACGGATATTCTATTAAAAGTAAAGTACCCCAGTGAGTTACAACCGAAAATATTTCATGTCCGTTGGGAACGCTCGTTAAACCAGTTCTGTAATAAGAGTAAGATGCGAGAACAAAAAAAATGCATTCAGAGGAACAGCGTCTTACAAATATTGGGTCAATACTTTCATGGATTCTTTACATCGTAGTATTGTAATACTGATATAACTAATATTGATTATACTAATATTTATGTTCATTATATAATATAAATATATATATATATTAATATTGTATTAATATTAATATTGTATTAATATTAATATTGGTTGGCTTATGATAACAAAAATTGTAGTGATTGTATACACTGTACTGTCCCGGGATCATAAATCTCTGGACACCGTGGATTATCTCGTAGTTACGTCATTGTGGAGTCTCTTTTATGAATATCAAATACAAATATTCTGAGTAGTTTTAATGTACAATTGAGTGTTTTTATGGAGAAGTCAACTATATAAGTGTTGATATCCTGTTTTATTAACTAAGAGTTACATTCTTCTCTTAAGTTGCTAGTTGCTCCCGTAGCTAAGGCTAACCAAAGACTAAAAGACTAGCTTGATATTACATTAACATTTTATTTTATACTAATAGCAGTGGAAGTAGGGGGTGAGTTGTAAAGATGTATACATTTCTTATTGTAACATTCGGTTGTAGTAAAAATAGTCACAACAGGATGACAAAAGGTCTGTAGTCTTATAACCACATGAATGGTACACTAGATTAAGATGACCGGTCTTTTTAATAATTAGGGTACATAACAACACAATAAACAATTCACATTTTTCAATCTCGATTTAGAACAAAATTTATTTAAACTTTACTACCTAAACTTTGCTGTGTTTTATTTACATTATCCCATTGTGAAATATGGGATTGAACGAAATTGGTATTCCTGAATTTTAGTTTACATATAAATTCCGTTATTTCCATTTCATACAGCTTTCTTCCAATATCAAAATAATGCATTACCTCTCGTTCAAACGCGACTCGTGCATTTTTCCTTTGTGCTTTCATAAGTCGACAGTCGTCACTTCCGCTTCGAATTTTTATAGACTTTTCAATCCTCTGTTTCCTTTTCCTTCGCGCCAATGCACGTGTATATTTATATTTGCGTTCCGTTAATCCAAGAGAAGAGCTTTCCATTTCGCCGATCGGGAATCAAATAAATCTCACCGCGAAGTAAACAAGCACAAAGTAGTTTGTGTATAAATAAACGAACATTTGCCAAATCTCCTCTCTTCCTATATCCAATGCAGTTGAAAATTGATTTCTTAGACAAATAAATGTAGTTTCTAAAATGATTTATTAATGGAAAACACATAAATAAACAACAAACTTAACAAATTAAAATACTGAAAATAAACAAAATTGATTTATATATTAACGGTAATAACTTCAATATAATCTAGAATGATATTAATAACAATAAATCTACTTCAATGTATGGATTCTGTTATAATATAATTAATCTTCAATGTTCTTCCTCTTCTACCATCATAAAATAATAATACGCATAACTTTTTGTATATTTCAATACACAAATAATAACTTCATCTGTGCCAAATATTTAACAAAACAATTATATAATAAAAACTAATTCGCAAATAGAAAGACTGAAAATAATCGAAATTGAATAACGCACTAATGGTAATAATTTCATTCTATTACTATATAATTGATCTTCAATCTTCTTATTCTTCAATGTTCTTCTCAATATTCACATAACTTTCTTCAAACCACTTCTCCAACATATTTTTAAGCTTCTTAAAGAATGTATTTTTGACTCAAAGACACCTTCGGACTGTTCTTATATCTTAGAGTAAAGTCTTCAAAGAACAGTGTGTCCTTCGAAGGAATTAGTTTAGATACATTTACCTCTCACACAACTAATTTATTTTTTACTCTAGTTTTTTCTTCCTTCTATTGTTTAACTCCTCAATTACCATGAACATTTTTTTTTTATATAATTTATTTTATTACAAATAGGACATTAAGCAACTTTGTTGGCGGTACAATTGTCATGTAGATGGGAAACTCAACAGTATCCATCTATAAAAATTAACTTATAATAATAATAATTTTATATAATATAATAATATTCATTAAATCTATTTGGTTAGCCCAGAATGTTGCACTTTTAAGTCTGTATGTTTGTATATGCTTTACTAGAAGATTTTCAGCTAGTTTATTTGGGTGTGATTGGATTCTTCCTTGATACCTTTCACTATAATTTGTAATTTCACTTTTCACTGTTTTGATTTGTAGATCACTATGTAAAACGCTGTTGGGGACATACCAGGGTGCATCGGTAATTGTGCGCAAAGTTTTCGATTGGAATCGCTGTAGTATTTCGATGTTAGATTTGCTCGCTGAACCCCACAACTGTATTCCATATGTCCAAACTGGTTTGAGAATGGATTTATAAATTAGTAATTTGTTATCTACTGATAGCACTGATTTCCTTCCAAGCAACCAATACAGTTTGCTGAATTTTAAACCTAATTGATTTTTCTTAGTCCATATATTTCTTCCAGTTGAGTCGTCTATCAAAATGCATTCCAAGATATTTTACGTGTTTCTCTTGTGGTAGTACTTTGTTGTTTAGAGTTACTGGTGGACATGTTTTCTTTCTCATAGTAAAGGTGACATGGGTAGATTTCGTTTCGTTGGCTTTAATACGCTAGTCTCTGAACCAGTGTTCAATCTGATTCAATCGTGTTTGCAAATTTAGCGACGCCATATCTGGATTATTATCAGTTGACAATAGTGGCCATGAACATAACGTTCTAGTTACACAGCGTCTCTAGTTACCAATATCGTTGCACTTCAATATCAAAATAAAATGTTCGAGAATTCGATACAGCCGGGATAAATGATATCGGGAATTTGAGCGGGACTAATTATAATTATTACTACTAAATATATCAATATAAATAAAGATTTGTGTTTGGATATTCAAGTCTGTAAACTGCTTCAAGTTTAAGTTGCAGTTAATATAATAACAATATGAATTATTGCTAAATTAAACTAAATTAATCAAACTGAGAATAACGAATGGTACAACATTTATCTATAGCACTAATGATAAAGGAAAGGGGATTTAAGAAATTATTTATAATTACGAGATGCATAAGTCATATTTAATAAACACATACGAAAATGTTATAAAAAAAGATTGTATTTTCAAATATAATTTTAAAGTGTTAAATGAAGTGTTTATAGTATGTAATTTATTGAATTAACTAAAAACATATAATTTACTTAATTTTGATCTATTTAAATTATATTTTGGTCAAGATTTACCTAATAAATAATGTTAGTAAACAAAATTGTTATTATTAAATTATTTAAATCATGTAATTGATTATAAATTGACATGAACTAATGATATTTTATTAATTAAAGAAGGGAAAATTAATTTTAGTCTCATAATATTTAAATTAATAATATATTATTTTCAAGGTATAAACTAGCATAAATAAAGGTGTTTAATATATGCACAATGCGTACCCGGTGTTTAAATTAACGAGGTTACTCTGAAAGTTTTCCATAACCTGAGAAACGATCCCTTTGCCCAGAAATCGATGCTAAAATAATGCTGTTATGCTATTTTGCATAATACTCGGATCGCAAGCGTAGCAGCAAATCAGCCGTATAATACCGAAACATGTCCGAAGGTCACGTAAGCGTCGCGACGCCGCACCTGCAGCCGCTCCTACTAATATAACATTTATTACAAGGGCAAAGCCGAGCCAAGCCAATTCATGCCCTCGGGTGCCCTTCTTTCACTCTGAAATGATGTACGTCTAATACAAATAAAACGATAATTAACATCTGAATAGTTTCCACCTAACTAGTTTCCCAATGACAAGTTGAAATATCCCTAATTACTTCTGTTAATTACGATTTTAATTAACCATTAATACTATCAATTCATACACTTATTTACATAAACAATAGATTTGTTAAACTTATTTATCATTGTTTTCAATATTCCGTTACAGAATAAAACATAACAATTATTATGTTATAATCTTCAAGCGTACTTCATTCTAATTTGGATCAATAAACGAATGTTGATATCATTGAAATATTTATATATAAAACGATAAATAGAAATTGAATAATGTATTAAAAAAAACATAAATATCATATTGAATGTAATCAATATGAAAATGTTACATACTGTTTGGAAATGCTTTAACATAATTAAATTTTATTGACGAAAATAATAAAAGACTAACGTAATCAATTCATATCTGTATGAATTATGTAATGATATTAGTCTGGATACAATACATTGTTATATAAAACTTTTAATATGATTCGATTGAATGAGCTAAAATAGATGGGATGAAAATGTAAAATTAGTGAATTGTGTGAATTCGGCTTTATTCAGAATGAACTACAAGAATAAGAGAACTTGACGAGTCCGAATATTTTATTCTGCTGAATACAACGTCGATGAATGTGAAGGGTGTGAAAAGAAAGAAGCGACGGATGAGTGTGTAAAGAAAAAGCGCGAAGCCCTCAATTTGTGCTGAACACGAACACCCCACCTTTATATATACATTCACCAAAACTTCCATCGAATTCAAACAGTCCCGTCGGACTGTCGTAGTCACTACAACTCATTATTAACCTAACCTAATATTTTCATAACGAAATATTGGAAAAACGTAGGGAAATCGGCTCTATCGAAGGACAAAACGTGGAACTCTCCGCGATTCGGGATTAATTCAATTACGATAAAATTTAATCTGCATCAAATATATCGTCGTTTCTTTTTTCAAACTTATTTCAGTTCAGTATAAACCAGTGTTTTCAAACGTTTTTAGTACCAAAATTATTATATCTCCTTTGTGTAATATATACATGATTTTTAATATGCAACAATTGCATTTTTCAATGAAAAAACTTAAATGATATGTTTTAGGAAGAAATTGCTTGGAAATTGTATAGGAAATAGTAAATAAATTTTCAACTACAAATTTACAGAGGAATTCAAGTATGATATAATGAAATATTTTTCTTGCACATTTAGTTTTATTTGTTCTTTGAAGTTGGTTATTTAATATATTTTGTTTTTCAAAGATATCGAGTAAATAACTCACAGGTAATTTAATATCGACTGTTAACAGATATTTCAATTCAGGTTTGTCGCATAAAAAATCACAATATTCCATTTTTTCCGTTTCCTTTTGAGCGCCAACTTAATGCAATATGAAGTAAAAATCTCATGCGGTCTGCATTTTGTTTTTCTCAAAATAGCTTGAATAGATACTCACATTTGGCATTGGTTTAATTGCAATGATTCACTTTATAACAGAATTTAGTACTTCATTTACAAAAATGTACGAAATGTTTTTAATTAACAAGTTTTCCCTAATATACAACAAGCATTTCTGGATTTTCATCTTTAATAATTTAATGTTATATTTTTCAATGGTAAAGTATTGAGATCTAAGTAGTTGTTTTATCTTATTATAAATCTTAAGCTAGTGGTGCTTTCTAATAATTTATAGAACAATATTTACTTGGCAAAATTTATAATTATATCTTACATAAGTTATTAGTTTTTTTTTTCATCTTTTCACCCAATTAAATTACTTATAATTACTTATTTCGTCTTTTCTATTTCATATTTATCCAAAACCGTTTCAAGTAATTCTGATATGATATTGGTTGTTAGATAAATAGTCTCAAAAGAATGATTGACAGTCGCTGCATGAGCAGTAAAAATATGCTTTAATGTTGTTCATAAAAAAAGATCTTCCCTCCTTAATAATCATATAGGTATTCTATAGAGCGTAGGCCCAGGAAAACACTGGTATGAAATTCATAACGTTGGTATTGTTTATATGTGTTTGGTTACTAAAAAAAAGCGTGGAGCAGAATGAGATTTACAGCACCACGTATACTTTAAAAGCATACGAAACGAGCAATGGAACTACCAATGGACATGATTCGAATTATTATGGGATAACAGAAAGATTATAATAAACGAATAAATTAGAGTTTATTGTTTGACTGCAAATTATATTCAACAACGCCTAGTAGATCACCGGTAACGACTCCGCAGTTCTATAATTGATCTAATAATTTAACCACTCAACGGCTGATTGTCAAAATGAAATGTAATGTAACAAATGCAAATCGTAAACGTAACAATATTGTGGAGAAATAAACCATATAGTATTAAAGTGGTCATCGCACTACTGAATGTAAGGAAAGGAAGAAAGGAAGAGAAAAAAGTGCAAAACCTTAGATCGAAGGAAATAATAACAGAAACAGAAAAATCATTACCAAGTCTTTAAAAAGCAAGTAGTCATTGGGGATAGTTCTGGAGAGTACGGTGGGTAATGAAACAATTAAATTGCTTTCATCGACTTCACGGCACCCACTTCAAAAGCAACTTACGCATGCTCAAATATTCATGTAAAGTTATAAACACACTACCTTCTGATATCTTTAAGGTATCAGTTATCTCATTCAACTTTACTTTACGGTCTTTCAAAAATATTTTCTGGATCGGTATTTGTACGACCACGTTTACATTCAGTATATAAATTAATAATAGTTGATTTCCCTGGTGTACATTCTCCATGCATATGGTTATCAAGGCACTATTTGGCTTCAATGGTATTTTTCCCCATGAAAAACAATGTTTAACAACACATCAAATTCTTTTTATCCATTGTTTTGAAAATTACAAAAGTGGTTTCACCACTATAACCTAAGATAGTAAAAATATAATTAACACAATTAAAATATATGTAGAATTAGGAAACGAATTAATTCAAAGTCTGGTAGATGTGATTGGAGGTGGGAATGCTCAGATCACAAATGAAGCAAAAAAGCAGAAAGTAACATATATTGAAGAAAACGATATTAAAACCAAAAGCAAATAAAAAAAACATTTGAACTAACCATCAGTGCTGTCTTTTGAAAGGAATTTAAATATAAGTACGTTTACAATACGTTTTTGGAAAAGTTTTAATCATGAGAAACACCCTTGAGGATACCCAAGTGCTTGGGTAATTAAATTGAATTATTAATGAATTGTGGGATTTACTCGATTATCTACGAGATATGTTCATTTGCACTTTTGAAGTGCACTCCTAACATATTTATATTAACACTTTGTAACGTAATTCGTTTTTATTGTATTGCTCTATGTAATTAATTTTTCTCAACATTATCTTGCTTTGTAGATATTTTTAAATTATATATTACGGAACTCATATAATTAGCAGAAGCAATTAATTAGTATTCTAATGTGTCGTAATAGAGTGTATATGGCAGGGTAATGACAAAACGACAGATTGTGGTTTATATGTAGATATACTAGAGATTGAACACAAACGCAAATTAGTAGTCAAGAGAACTCCAATTGAGGTCAATTAATTAATGAACGGATGTCATCCTCTCAATCGTGACCAATTATTTTCTTTGGACCGCATCGATCGTCATTCATAAATGCGTATTTTCATAGCACCCTCATCAATTAAAATTGACTTAAAACGTTTATATAATACACAGTTTGAAGTTTACAATTTATGGCTTGGCAAACATATGCAAATTTATAGAAGCAATTGATTTTAATAATTTATTTCTTAAAATATACTATAAATATAGGTATTTTATCAAGTAAAGTAGATTAGCTTATAAACAATAAATTAAAGTATTTCTTCATAAAAAAATGTTATTTGCATTTGGCATATATATACAATACTAGTATCAACAGATAAACCCAGCTGTGGTTATTAATGCCCATATGTTCAATTATTTTCGTTTATGGTACGTAAACACTATTCGCACAATAACGTATTCTATTCTCTGTTAGAAAGGGTGGTCAGGATGTCGAAATAATACAACTGTATTATTGATATTTATATTGATAGCTCTTCTGCAGGAAGTAGTGCCGTTGGC
>JAFMTC010000804.1:71611-87466 GCA_018845635.1 Nicrophorus orbicollis | reverse complement strand
CGTCTTGCTGGTAGTATAGCCTTCCTTGGAGCGCCATCTATTGGTGTCCCGGCGTATGAGTGGTCCGGAATATAGATATATCTAACATTCTCACATAACCTGTAATAGGATACGCTCAAATTAATTAAGCCTTAAAGTGTGTGTAAAGCATATACCTCATAAATCATATCACATTACCATATACTCTATCACACTATTAATTAGAATCAAATTACGCTTAACTTTGAGCGCGTTTCGTATAAGTTTTGAAGGCGCCTTATTGAAGATAACATATACCTATATTATATTTACTTTGAAAATACAATTTAGTTTAAAATAATGATCAAGTATCAGCTACAACAGTTTCATACTTTTTATTTATTTTCATTTTACTTTAGTGAACTCGTTAATTGAGAATGTATAGTCTACAGTACAAACAAATTACAACTTCTTCTTAATTTTCAATAGGATCATCAATATTTTGTTGGTAAACGATACGAAAAATGTTGTCACTTAAATTATGCGTAACCCCACACTTTACTTCTCTATATCAGTATAAGAGTATGAACTCTGCCAGTTCTATCATTGTTTGAAGCCAATTTTCACGTAAGAGTTGGTTTAATCTCCATTCGTCTAACTCCGTCTTTAAGGTAAAAATTTTCATTTTTGAACTTGGCTGAACAACCAAGGGCGGTCATTTTAGCCGTGGTGCCCTCTTCATATCTTTTTAATCGGGCCAAAAAGAAGAAGATGTCCAAAATGCTCATGTTTTCAACTTTACATTTTATTTTAATAATCTGATAAACCCGAACAAAAAGAATCATTGATTCCGGTAGAACAAAATATCCTACTTCGTATGATCTAAAACATCATTACACAAACATTTAATGATATGTGAAATGTTAAAATTATAAAGCAATGGTGGTAATGTACTTGCCAACTCAACAGATTAAATATAAATTAATTATAGATTTTTAAGTTTTATACGCGAATTGAAACTATTAAGTCGTCTTTCAGTAATATTTATTTGAAGAAGCATATTGCCCCACAACCTACAGAGTTACAGTATGGTATACAATATAATTTTGTTCTTTTAACACAAACAACTTATAACATCTAAAGGTTTAACAACATATGGTAGCATCATTCAGAATACACCACGTAATTCTTTTCGAAGATAATATCTTTGGATTTCCAGAAGTATTAAGTTTTTATTCAGATAATCAAGGGTAATGCCTAGAATATAAGCAATAAAATCAATAATGCTCGATAACTTCTTTATAGTCAAATTGACTATTTTTTTCTGGTATTAAATTCTGTTTCGGTAGGAAATTCTGTACCGCATTCTTCTTAATCTCACTAGTCTAGTAGTTTTATACTTTTTCTATCTTTTTTGATAATATCCTCACAAAAACTCAAAAAATTGAATTGGTTAAATTACTATTTTAAATATTTTCTTTCGATCCTCTTGTTTTTATTTAAGTTCTGCATCTACATTTACGTTTTCTATTTCATTTTGCTTTCAACACATCTACTCTGTTTAATCATCATCAATAGCACTCAACAGTTTTAAAGTTAATTGTGAAATATTTTTTAATTTTTAAATGTTTGTAATTGTATTTTTGTTACGCTGCTTATACCGCTCCCTCACGGAGCCTCCTACATCATAAAATTATTTTTTCCAATTGTAAATATATGGAGTGAGATGTCGTTCGCTATAAATGTAGTGGCAAATTTTGAACATCCGGCTGGTCGTGAACGTTTTTCAGCGTCACTTCTTTTTGCTGAGAGCAACATCTCACGCTGCACTTCTACAAAGTACATTTTCCATTTCCATTTTATTTCATAAGATACATACTTCCAGTTCTCTCTCCAGCAAAAGTGTGTCTTCAACTCTCATCACAAGTAAAAATATGTATTCGACTTTCAATCATCTTTTCGCACGGTTTAATCTGCACTTTTTATCAAAATTGATGAAACTTGTGAAGATGGTACCAAATTTAATTATGTCTATAGTCAGTTAAGTTTTAACATAATTTGAATTAAAAAAGTGGTTGGCGATAAGTTGTCAACGGTTAACAAGGTACTTGCATAGTAGGAGACGTATACTTGAAATAACTAGGAAATTTGGTAACCATTCAATCGTTAAAAAATGTAGATCATTTTCTTTAATTATAGAATATTTATTTGAATGAGGTCTATATCGATTTATTTTCGGGATTTCGATACTGTCGGAATGATGCTTTTCGGGATTATGATTGTTGAGATTTCATATTTGGTAATTTTGATCGAAACCAATTGAAATTATATATATATATATATATTTACATTTATATTCTTCTTTAATTTTTTTACCATTTTTCACCTTCCAAAATATTCAGAAATTTTTATTTTATAGACATCTAACCAATTAAACAATTCCATGACATGAATTTTGTAAGAAACTGTAAATCTGCTAGTGTTAAATCAAGTAATTGAATAGGAACATCCTAATTTAGCTACCATTTTGTTAATTGGTAAGTCTAAAATCTTCACCATGAATCTTTTCGAACAACATTTTAACTTTCTTCTTCGGCATCTTCTTTTTGAACATTAGAAATATGTTTACTTCTTTTAAATCTGTATGCACAATTGGTTGCCTAAAAAGGATAATCTTTCGAAATTATACCACCCTGTTGTTTGTCTCCAAATACGAATAAATTCCAGTTGATATCTATTTTGTCACATCTATTTTTATTTTATTTTATATATAGTTTTGTCAGCATTTTCTGATGTATATTCCCTAGAATTTCTTCTAAATTATAACAAACAAATATGTTATACCTTTTCGAGCATCCACATAATTCATATTTATAACATAATTACGAAGTTATAACCGTGTTATAAAAAATGCAATGCTTCTTTGATGGAGATTAATCTAATCAATTTGCCGCTCCACGTTTTCCCCGGAGTACGTACTTGAGGCGCACCCTCGATTTCAGCGACCCCACGTAGATTTATTTTAATTTTCAGTCGAGTCCATTGCCCGCTAATGCTTTACTTAAAATCTAATTAAAACATGCGATATTTCTTATCGGTGGGACAAGACTGAGAATAAAACAACGAAAATAAAAGTACAGGAGTAGCAGTTTCAGACTTCTGAATTATTCAGGAGTACCGATGGCACGGCAAGGTGAAATTTAAATCCATCGAAAACGGATTTCCTACGAGATTTTATTCAGTTACACGATACGAAAAACGTTGGTGTCCTATATCAAGGAAATGTTTTCGCGAATCCATTTTCCTGTGTAATCTTCAATCCATATATACTTTTACTACTACAAAAATCATTCTTATCAACAAATTATTTTTAATGTATTTCATTGTATTAAATGATTTGTTTTTCAGATATTGAAAACTATCAATTTAATCAACTTGTCTGTAGAATTTAAAATGTTAGAACTCTATTAGAGACGAGAAAGACCAATACTTTTAGAAAACATAAAATCATCACCTTTTTACCACTACTAAAGCCATAACCTGCATTAAATATAAAATTATGAGCAATTTTCTATAAATTAATGTTATATTTGCTGATGTTATATGGCTCCAGGGATCATGGCTCCATGGCTGATATTATGCTGCCTCCATTAACTACATCCTCCGCTATCAGTATTACCGCCAAACGCTTTCCGTACCGGTATTTCACAGCCTCCATTACCACCAGTTAAACCTCCTTTGGCACCAGGTGCTGCGCCTATGGGGTCCACTCCTCTACGTCTTCCACTGCCTTCAATGTCACCTTTTTCTCAGCCTTCGTCGGTTCCACCTTCGCCGCCTAGGATGATGCCAACAATGATATCTATCGATTAAATTAATCTAATTCAAAGTCTATATTCAAGAAATAAACATTTATATATTATTAATATATTATTTAATCATAGAGCAAGTTGTATAGTTTACTAAAAGTTTTGCAAATATGTTATTTAAAATTATATTTACACAAACTATTATTTGAAATTATATAAGCTATATCCATCTGCTGTATAAGACGTATAATTAATTAATTTTAGCAAAAATTCCGAACAAACATTGAAATGCTTTACATTTTTTACATTGTATGTTAAGAGGTAACAAGCGAACGTGAACTTACATTTATTTATTTATAATTTAAAATCTGGTTACCCCATAATAAATAATTCATCTATGTAACTATAGATTTTTGCAGGTAGATTTATAAATTATACCTTATGAAAATCTATATTCCATGAGTCACCGTAAATTGTGTACGCTTGCTTTGAATTAATAACGGACTGTAAATTTATAATCCTGTTTCCATCGATTACGATGGGCTCTACTACATAAATTATTTTGATACTACCTTAGTGAAATATTTCATTTTGTTGTGCGCGCCACGGTTTGGCTATATTCCCATCCAGTTTCCACCATATTTTTACTCGTCTGCTCACGATTATCTGTACATAATTGATTATGCTGTGCTTTCATTCACGCTACCATCGGACAACAATGATGTGATAGTATCTAGTTTTTACTTAAACTTTAATAAATTTCAAAGTGAGTATTAAATTAATTTCATATTAAATGAAGTAAATTATATTCTAGCATCTTCATATTATTATTCACTGTTCGATTTCCTAAATATAATGTCGAATATTATAATGATTTATGAATATATTAGATTAAAGTAAAACAATAGAGTTGTATTGAAATAATTAAAAAAAATATAGTAGATAATCTCTACTTTTATCGTTTATTTGACGATTTTGATGAATAGTCTCATTATAAGCGTATAGCCTTTAAAGATTAATTCAATTGAAAATTAACTATGTTTTAACTAAATAATTATATTCTTAAGTTTACATTCATTAATATTTTCAAAATATAAACGAACTGATATACGACATTTACTGTTATTTCCTAAAGTTACATTAAATTAAAAATTATCCACGTAAGAATTAAAATATGTGGAGTTGCTGTACCGAATTAAAGAATAACGCTTTAGTAATTTTCAAATAAATTGAATATGTGTTGAAGATAAAATTTTAAAAAAATGTAAAATTGATAAATTCGAATAAAAATTGCTGTAGTTTCTTTTTTTTTTGGTTAAAAAATTATTTGAATACTTTCATTGAGCAGTTTTTGATGAAATGAAAGACAAATATTTTATTTAAATTTGTTATTCGTCTTGCGCTAGCACTCGAATAGAGAGGATGTACCGCTCTGACAATAATGGTTTTAAGGAACGTGACCATAGTAATATCTGTGCGAGACATTTTATCACTTGAAAGTGAATGTTTGAAAAGTAACCACATGGAAAACACAAGCGAAACAAAGCATTATTTAATAAACAATCGAAAAAATGTCTATATACATAATTTTGCATATTTACATAAATAAACAAATATCATCCCAGACAAGAAAAAGCCAATTTAGAAGAAGATTCAGTAAAATGGCAAACATTGAAGAAAGTATATTGATCATCGTTATGACATTTGCCAAATTTTGTAATGATGCGCACTACAACATCTCACGATATATAAAATGCAGAGAACCCCTTAAATAAGTTGATACTGCAAGTAAAAAATACTCGAAGTATAAGAAACGAAAAAGAGCAAACCCCATAAATGAAGATGACCGTTTGACTGAAGAAGCTGAACTACCAATAGTTGAATTGTCACAACAAGGAGTATGTCTAGTTGAAGCAGGAAAGCACGTAAGACATAAGATATAATCACAGATTATATAAATGAGCAATAGAATACATTAATACAAGTGGAAGGAATTCTGAACTCGCGGCCGATAAACACTTTATCTTCTGAACCTAAATGATAGTAGTTATATAAAACAGATTTGCTCCACAAAATCATATAGTGCATACTACAAAAAATGACACAACTGCACAAAAGAATACCGTGCCGAATATACTACCCATTTACATCAACGAAATTAGTAGCTCAACAAATTTACTTAACTTGTTGCAAAAAATAGCTCGAATTCATTCCAGAAGAACGAATCGTTCACAAATTTGTTTAACACTCTCGGAAATCGGTTCATAGCAGCTGATGCTAAACACCAAAAATGGAACTCCAGACTAAATACTACCACAGGAAGATAGCTTTATAAAACAACTTTTGGAAAACATCTGAATCACTATTTTTTTGTTCGGAGGAGTGGAAACCTTTAAAAGGGACCACGGTTATAGCAGGAACCGTGGTACTGTGCGATTTCCACGCACTAAAACCACTCCCCCCTCAAACAAGCATGCAGGACTCGGAGTTATCCATTGTCTTCTGACCATGCTGTTTGTATTCGTGCAAATTGCTCCGCACTTCCGTCTCTTTGCTAGTCATCTGTCATCTAGCTAGTCAACTCTGCACTCTGTTCTTCGAGCTGAGCCTTCCTTTCATCATGCTCCTTTCTGCTCATAATATCTGTGATATACTCAGCTATGATGTACCAGCTCTCTTCGCTTCTCGGCATCATGTTAACTATGTTCTCTGGTTCCATTGTCTCTCTTAACTTTGCCTCAGCCTCGTGCTTCAGTGCCGCCCACCTATGGCATCCAGATGATCTTGATAACTGCATAGTTTATCAAAAAAGTACTTGAATATAGAATCATCACTAGTTATCATTTGACCAATCCTCTGTGATCATCATCTTGAGTTCAAATGTCTCTAGGAGAAGTAAACCACCTACTCTTTATAACAAAAGTATTGATTGGAGTCAATTTAAAGAAATGCTTGATACAAACATAACCCTAAAAAAAGCGAAGGAAAATTTAGACGAAGCAGTGGAACTGCTTAACCAGACAATTCGAACAGCTGCCCGTGTAGCAACACTCAAACAACAAAGAAACTGAAACATTACTATTCTTAATTAAACAAGCAGTTGCTGAAAGACGAAGACTATGAAAAGTATGGCATACTAACAGAATGCCTATTGATATAGCTAAAGAAATTACTAAAACAAATATTCTTATATGTATATTATATATATTGAATACAAAACCATTTGCGGTTAATTAAATATTCTTGTTACATTTATTTCTGTACGAATATTAACAAATACATCTATAACATATTACATATTATTTATGTAGCTCTGCTTGTTACGACATTCTCCACATACTATACCGTGTTTGGTAAAGTCTGCCTTTTCGGCGAGATCTCCTCTTTCTGGTTGATATTGTTTGGATCATTTGGATCCTCTTGGTCTTCCAGCATCTCACATCCAGGAAGATACTATTTGTATATATTTATAAATAACATTATATTTATGTAGTGTAATTTGCCTCTTCAAATATTATAGTATCATTTTTATATTGCATGAGCAATATGTTTATAACAGAGCAATGTTCATCTCTTGAAAAAATATATTTATTATAATAATTATTTAAATGATTAACAGACATAAATTTAAAATAAAAATAATTCGATTACGATGATTTAATTACTGATTCATCGAAACAATTATCGATACTATCTGATTTTGTTGTTTTTTTTTGATAAAAATCATTAATTATTCAAGTTGGGGATTTTCCAGGTCAAACCTACAGTTGTATACACGATGTATAGAGATTCAATTATGAGTATCGACTTTGTGAATGATAATGAAACAATTCTTCATTTTCTGTTGTCATAATGTTACAAATACCCGTTATAAATTCTATTGATTTTTGTGCCGACGATTTGAACAATTAACGTAGTTCTTTGTTGCTAGTACATTTTGTTATTAATTATTTTGATCATGGCATTCGCAATACCTGGTATTGGTTTAGTTATCATTTTCTGAATATGTGTTTTCGTACTACCATAAAAAGGAGTTATAAATATAAGAATTAAAAGTATTGAATGATTTAATTGCTCCTTAAAATCATATTTTCTTAGAAAATCTAAGATATACAATGATATTTTGTGCTCATTTGCATTATTAGTTCTTCTATGTATGTGAAAAAATATGTAATAAATTCTTTAAGAATGGAAAGATACCGGTAACTAACCTTTGTATTGAGAGTTTAACAAATCTTTATTTATTATTTCTGCACCGATTTATTAATACCAGCACCAACCGATATTAAAGTTTTATTCCAAATTAATAACTGTTTTTTTTTGTTAATTTGGTTAATAATTCTATATATTAAATGAATCTAACTTATATTTGTTATAATGACTAAAATATTAAAATTTATTATAGTTGTAAAATAAGACAACGTCGGCTTTTACAATATTTTATTATTACTCTCTCTCTCTCTCTTTCTCAAATATCAATTAAAGATAATCCATACAAAATATAATTCCAACCCAAATAATAAACAAAAAATAACAATTAGACTTCATTTTTATACAATAATAGAGACAATTTTTTCACGGATCGTACATACCATACTTCCTGGAACAACCTCCACTATTTTACCTATTCGCCAATTAAATTTAGGATTCATATCGTCCATGACTACTACCAAACTGCCAAGCTGAAAGTTGTATGATTTTCTTTGCCATTTAGTGCGTTGCTGAAGCTGATTAAGGTATTCTCACCTCCATCTTGTTCAAAAATTAGCCTTTACCTATTGAAGGATTTCCCAGTGTGATAAGGAATTAGTCATCATCCTTGCGTAGTCTCTCTCAAGAGGGTTACATAAGGCTTCTACGATCAGAAAATGTGCTGGTGTCAATGCTTGGCAATCGTTAGGATCAGAAGATAAAGTGGTTATCGGCCGCGAGTTGAGAATTCCTACTACTTGTATTAATGTGTTATATTGCTCATACGTCAATTTTAGATTTGGTTTTATCAGATGACGCTTTACTACATTCACTGCTGATTCCCATAAGCCTCCGAAATGGGGAGCTCGACCGGGAATCAACTTCCATGCTATATTTTGATCAAGCAATGTTGCTTCGATGTTAGGATGATCCCTTTTCAATCGATCGAAGTACGCTTTCAACTCATTTGCCTCTCCGACAAAATTCGTACCGTACCATCTTGTTCAAAAATGAGCCTTTACCTATTGAAGGATTTCCCAGTGTGATAAGGAATTAGTCATCATCCCTGCGTAGTCTCTCTCAAGAGGGTTACATAAGGTTTCTACGATTAGAAAATGTGCTGGTGTCAATGCTTGGCAATCGTTAGGATCAGAAGATAAAGAGGTTATCGCCCGCGAGTTGAGAATTCCTTCTACTTGTATTATTGTGTAATATTGCTCATACGTCAATTTTAGATGCGGTGTTATTGTCAGATGACGCTTCACCACCTTCACTGCTGATTCCCATAAGCCTCCGAAATGGGGAGCTCGACCGGGAATGAACTTACATGCTATATTTTGATCAAGCAATATTGCTTCGATGTTAGGATGATCCCTTTTCAATTGATCGAAGTACGCTTTCAACTCATTTGCCTCTCCGACAAAATTCGTACTGTTATCAGAATACAACTCCTTACAGACCCCACGACGAGATGCAAATCTCTTCAGCGTCGCAATAAATCCCTCGGAAGTGTGATCAGTTACCAGTTCAGT
Source organism: Nicrophorus orbicollis (assembly GCA_018845635.1). Classification (NCBI taxonomy): domain Eukaryota; kingdom Metazoa; phylum Arthropoda; class Insecta; order Coleoptera; family Silphidae; genus Nicrophorus; species Nicrophorus orbicollis. The sequence goes on along the minus strand of JAFMTC010000804.1, from coordinate 77,976 downwards.
GCTATATAAGCCTTTTTAACTACCTGCAGACCACAAGCTCTAGCCTCCCTTATGGATACTGGTCCGGCGTAATCTACACCGATCTACACCGATTTACTCTGCTTTATGGTAGATTTCCCATAATATAATCTATAGTACGTGGTTTATATTCTTTGCTAGTGACGCATTCCCTTGCTAGCCTTTTCACTGCATTCTTACGATCTAACAGCCATAACATATATCTTACGTCCGCTAGAATGGCTTCTGTTCCTCCATGCAGTAGCTGTTCGTGGGACTGTCTGATGATAAGTGTGGTAATATTGTGCTTAGGTAAAATGATTGGATTTCTTTGATCCCCGCCAAGCCCTGATTTTCTTAACCTTCCACCGACACACACCAAATTATCATTGTTCAAATAAAGGTTTAAGCTCAAAATATTACTTGATGAGGGTACCAAATTCTCCTTCGACAAAGCGTTTATTTCTATATTAAAACATTTTTTGCAACGCCCTTATGCACACGTTTTGTGCTTCATCCATCTCTTGCTTGGAAACTACTATACTATTAAAATGAATTCTATCCTTTAATATCTTTTTACACGAATGCAATATGGAAAAACACGCTTCAGTCTATTCCACGAGTTCTTTAAATAATGATAATATCTTATGACTTAACGAAGTCTTTAACCGTATTCACTGTCTCAACTTTCCTTTTGAGGACCAATCAATCTTTTTACTTTCACAAGTTATAACACACACAACTCAAGTTGCGCGGATAAGCGAAACATGCACGAACATAATATTTGTACCTAACCTCACTTTTGGAGGAATTAATTGATCTGTGCTTTCTTCTTGTGGTACTTTTACCACCCACAACTATTTTATTTAGTCACTGTATCTGGTTGGATATGGACCAAGTCTTACGGCGAAGGACCTAGTTGTGGTGGTAAAATAAGAAACCATCGGCTTTTACTATATTTTATTATTACTTTCTCTTTCAACTCTACCTGTCAAATATCACTTTATCAACATGGTCGTGACATACCCAGTAGCGCCACAACAATGGCAATAATTAATTCATATAAACTTTATTTATGCAATAATTGAAACATTAATTTAATATATTGTAATAAAATTATTTTGAATCTTTCTAATAGAACCAAATTTATTTTTAATATAACAAAGTGCATTTTATTAGCTAATAGGAACATTTTATATGGTATTACATTTCCTACAATAAATTCATACTACTTGGAACAGAATGTGGGACACTAACTCTCCAAACTGAAACCATAAATTTCTAAACTTTCGTACACGGATAACATAATAAAATATTTTTGTAATAATACTAATGCTATCAACAATATTTATTGGTTTTAAAATAAGAAACATTATATACTTTAACAAATTATACAAATAAAGAGGACTATTAAATCATATTAAAAAATTAGATCGACCTTCGACCTCCGATACGTAACAAAGGTAAACTGAGCCGAGATTTAATTTTCTAAACAGCAGGCCTATGTGTTTCAATATGTGTAAAATATTATTTTTTTTTATAAAGCGAATCACGAGGATTGTCTATTAGATTGTCCGGGTGCCTAAGTCTGGTGATATTTTATTAATATATTTATATTGTATTATTATTTTTCTTTGTATGTGTTGCAATAAATCTCATTATTATTGATTTTATATAAATTTTAAGATGAATACACATTACTCAAAGACTGAAAGAAAATAGTTAATTTGCTATGATGTGTAAATTGACATCCTGCTAGTTTCGGAAACACAGTTCACACGGAAAAGCTAAATCAATATCCCACACCATACATAAAACAAATCATCCCAATGGTATGGCCCATGGAGGAACGGCTATTACCATAAAAAATCATTGATACACAATCATTAAATCATTAGATTAATTACCTCAAGAATTATCCAGTGACACCTTTCTCATTGCTAGCCCATATGTACTGAAAAAATCTAATGATCACACATTTATTATTAGTTATTTAGTTTAAAATTTAATGAATTGAATAATTACTTCTCAAGACTTCTCAACTAGCTACTTATTTATAGATGGTCCTTTAGTTATTAATATTTTAAGAGTACTTCTGCTTCATTTACCGAAAAGATAATCCATCTCTTGTTTATCCTTTGTTTTGCCACTGCCGTAAAAAGGTCCCAGTAGAACACATTTGGAAACTTTTCCTCGTTCTTCTTCAGAACATATTTGGAAACTTTTCGTTCTTTTTGGTGCTTATACTAAAATGCTTTTATATTCTCACATGGATGAAAGCAAAATTGAACGTAAAGGAATTCGTCAACATACGTAGTATTGGCAAAGATATCTTTTCTCCTTCAACTAAAACTGTTGCAATTTTGTTTTGTTGATCCTCTGCGCGTATTTTTTTTTGCAAGTACTGAGTGAATAGGCTTAGTCACATAAATTGGTTAATGTTGATCCAATTGGATTTACAATTTTAGAATAAATTAATATATTTCAACGTGTTAGAATTTTATGCGGTTGAGAGATAATCTAATCGGATTTGAAAAATTAAATAGCATTATGGATTTTCGGCTTTAGCACGAAAAAGCATACATATTTATCCTTGTTTCTTTGAAATAAGCGAAAAGTGAACGTTTGATTTACATAATAAATGCAAATATTAAGTACATATGTTACAAATTTCACTTAAATTTAAATTATTTAAGATATTGACAACACTTTTTGGTTATAATATGCGTCGATAACTGTTAATATCTTCCTAGAGAATATTGCTGCGACTGATCGTAGCGCCTTGACGTAACTTTGTACGTTGACAAGTAAATTTTAAAAAAGATATAATTTGCAATAGTAAAATATAAATTTCAATTTACCAAGGATTGGATTGGTAAGGAGATATTAAATAATTCAATGAAAGTTAATTAAACTTAACTTAATCAATGCGTTAGTCTACGATGATGGAAACTAGATTTATAACTCCAATATCTTTCCATTAAATAAAAACTTATTTTACCCAGCGACTTTCTAACTAGTATTTACCATAACAAGATACTGAGACACCACATCAACAAATCTATAAATTATTCAACGATGTGCAGCGATAATGCATCCCGCGACACAAAATCATGTCGCATTTTAAATGCGAAAAGCAGAACAACAAAGACAATTGGCAAAACTTAAATATAGCCTACAGCCTACGTAATATTGCTGTGATAGAGCTAGGACTGTCTAAAATAATACAAATCATCGACGAATCATTGATATGTCTTAAAATGTAAAAAGAGTCTATCTAATATTTCTTAGTAATTATTATCTATTATTAGTCGATGACTTATATTGCAAATATTATGACATTTATACGTAAAAAAAAACAATAAATCTAAAAGTATGTTTGAAATCAATAAAGGACTCATTGCAAGAATTAGAATGTTCTCCTAATTGCCATATCCACTTATAGTTGTATGTGATTAATTTTAATATGCTTTTATATAAATACGCTTCACGAACCTTGGCCGCAAAGCCAAAAGCCGTATAGGGAATCAAAGATTGCGCTTGCGCAAGATTGGCAATATGTAGATATATCGACAACGAAATTTTATTTTTTTGCCGTTATAGCGAAATGCTATATAAAGAGCGGCCGTATAAACTACTCTAATTCATTGTAGAATTATCTTTTACATTCATGCGAATATAAGGATGTACGAAACACCATTATGAAGCTTTCTTATCCCCATAGATTTTATCGTATTATTAAATGAATTAGTATAAAACTTATGATAGACATTGTACGAATTACAACTGAACGTGTATACTTACGCTTACGTTTACTTGGTAAACATGACGATGAATTATTGAAAAATTATTGTATGCAATTATTGTAAAATCTTAAATATTATGCGCATTTCTGCACTAAACGCATATTTTAGTGAGCGCATATTTAATAATAATATGTAACCATAAGTTTGTGACACATAAAATAAACTACAAAATTATATTTAGTGCGAGTTATTTAGAGGTATTGAAGAGTTTTTGGATGTCGTTAATAACAAAAATATGATTAACTCTATGCAAAAAAAAATATTTATAGCAAACCCACTGATAATTTTTCAATATTTAATTTTCAATTATTTAAAATATACTTTTTCTACAAAGAATTTGATTTGTATTTCTAGTTATAGCATTTGTACTCATTATTATAATATAAATATGTAACATTATAATCATAACTCATTGTTGTTATAGAATATAACGTTTTTTCTGGATATTACGTATGATAGTCAATATTCTACTCTATTTCTGTTAAATCGTATATTTTCGTTAAAGCATCGTTCTTTTTGCAAATGCTCACGTTTTCTTATCTAAGTTATTCCTTTATTATAACGTAAATTTGAACATAGTAATCATATACCATTCTAATAGTCCATTTTATATGAAACTTTATATTTCACTGCAATATTTTGCGTGTCTCAGCATAAAATACTTGTAGAATTCTATAAAATCTTTTCGATGTGGAGATCCAGAAGGTTTTTTAAGTTAATTATTAGCTATATTTTTTAAATAATTTTATTCACAATTTCTACAAGTCTGTAATATTAATTGAAGACTTAAATATTGTGTTGAAAAATTGGTTCAATAAGCAACCATGGATCGTTACTTGGATTTTTCAGTGTTATTTGATTAAAACGATCTGACGATCTATGATTCACAATTTGTTCTGTGTTTTTAATATTTTAAGTACTATATTGATTGATTGCTTATCAAGTCTACAGGTGATTTAAGTTTCAAGTGCTGTAAGTTTCTGACGTCTGTCTAGAAGATTTTGATAACGTTTTTTTCAGCAAAATGTAAACTAATAGATATTTAGCTACATTAGCTTGTGGTGATGTAAAGAAACTGGTGGATATGTTTGTTTGCGCATTGTGAAAGTAAGTAACACTTACTTTTTTTGATTTGTTTATTCGCAATGCAATCGTGAGGCATTTATTGGGATGTCTTTGGAATTGCGGTTCCATTATATGGAAAATCTACTGAATAGTAAATATAACAATAGTAAATATTTCCTCATTTTAGTTGTTAACTAGAACTTGCTTAAATAGTGAATTGAGTCACCTTAAGTACTATTAGGCTGACTTTATTTCGAAAACCTTTAAAAGCATAAATTTCTTTAAGGACTATATATAAATATATTAATATTTTGTATAGCATATATGAAAATATTGTGGAGAAGATAATATTATTTTTATTTAAAAGGAATGTACTGTGTTTCTGCAATAAAGAAAAGGAATAAAGTCCTTCTCTGCTTTTCAAATTTATAAAATTAATTAAGAATGTTTGAAGTGTTGTTTACACCTCTGCAATGGAAGTTGTAAAGAATAAAAGGAGCCCTCGAACGGCAACACTACAGTTGACATTATTTCTTGTTAGAGCTTGCGGTAAAATCTCTTTAGAATGTTACAAGTGTTGGCCTACATCCAACTAATTTTATTAATAATTAATTAATACTTATTGTATCTGGTTTTTGGAGACTAAATTATTTTAATAGAATTTAATATACAACATTAATAAATTTTATTTAATCGACGGTGATAATAATAATAATGTATTTGTAAATAAATGTAATTTCTATCTACGGATGTTAAGAACAATTAATGTTTTAGAATAAAGCAAGTTAAGGTTCTTCTCTATGGAAAGAGGATGGTTGTTCTCAATGGGAATTTTGCTTGCAAATCGAATAAGATACTTTCAGTATCAACAAATATACGGAAGCTTCGCAGTTGAATACTTTTTATTTATTTTTTTATTTATATCAAAAAAATATTTACATAACTTTTATTATAATAATTAAGTTGGTGCTCCTAATTTTCAGCCCTCTTGAGCAATCCAAGAGACTGGTGTTGTGAGAAAGATCTCTTGTATAATTTCTTATTTATTGTGAAGTTCTCTTACAGCTTCTTTTTAAATTATAAGATATTTAAATTATTAAATAAAGTTAGTATTGATTGGAATCGGTTAAATTCATACTGCTTATTAAATCATCTACTATTGATAAAACTGTTACAAATTGAAAAAAGAGTGAACGTTAAGTTGAAAATTATTCACCATGCTGTCAATACTTGTCACAAATTTCATGTGTATGATTTATATTAATTAATTACTTGTACTTTTTATAAAATTAAGAAGAGTCAAAAGTAATTATCAGTTAATTTGATTGTGCATTGTAAACAGTATAAACGCACCTTAAGATAAAGATATTCAATATGTTGTCTATACTTGTCAAATATTTCGTAGTAATCACCTCAATGAATTACTAAATATATACCTACATATTATTATATACCTATTCTAAACCCAAGAATTATCTTTTTTTTTTTTTAATTTAT